>JBAJNP010008476.1:0-20164 GCA_036877545.1 Yasuhikotakia modesta
AAAAAACAGATAAACAATCCAAAATCTAAATCCAACAGGGCAAGGCAAGGCAAGGAAAAACAGGGACCGAGACTGAAACAGAGACAAAACAACATGGGCAAATCAACGCTTCGCGACTTCCTGTTTGCTAGCCTGAGCTTTTATAGCTAGCAAACAGGAAGTCACGAACCAGGAAGCAGAGAGGGCAAATGTCAAAGTTCACGGGGGAAAGGGCCCCCTCTGCTGGCCAGGCATTACAATTGGTAATTTTTCAGGATAGCAGATTTGGAAAGCTCACAAAAACTCTCTAGTCTTTTTTGAAGCCTAACTGCGTGTCAAGTTGTGGTTAATTTGTACGACTAATGTGTGTGTAATGAATGCTTATTCACAAGGGGATCCATATGCAGCGTTTTATTGAATACAAACATGGTCAGGCAAGCAAGGGTCAAAAACACAGCAAACAGTAACAACACAGGTAGTCCAAAAACAGAAAAGAAGTGAAAATTTGGGGACAATACACAGTTAAAAAACCAGGAAACACAGGGGAAAATGCTCAGAAATGTCAGACGGGGCAAAACGAGACTTCGCCCCGATCAAAGACATTGTGCAGTTTAAATACAGTCTTTGGTGGGCTAAACGTGGGCACAGGACAGTGTGACAGTGGGTTTCTAAATCTCTGCTGCACAGATATCTCTTTACCCAGCAGCTTAACCTATCCCTATAAATCTGCTATGGTCCATAGTAGGAAACATTATTTTACACTATCATTACTTACCATGACCACTTGCTTTTCTTTAAAACCTTGTTTAGAGATAGACTACGAGTCCAAGTACATGATAGTGATATAATATTTGTATGTGTTGTCACATTGAAACAATGAGAAAAACAGAAAACATTATCCATCAGGTGTCTTTCATGCCTGCCCTGAGAATCATTGTCAGTTTCCTTTCAGGAACTCAAGCTCAATCGGGGGTGATGGGTCACAGGCAGGGTGACGTCACGACCAGGAAGCTATAAAACGTGCGTTTTATGCACGCCAGCAGCTTTGTTCATTGAACGAAGCACGCTGTGTCAAATTGTCTGTCTGTGTCACTTGTTACCTTGGTAGAAGTTGTCTTGCATAATTTTGTTCTGTGTGTATAACAGCTACCATGCCTAAGACTAAAGCTAAGACTGATAAAGGAGGAAGCGATCAACATTTCAGGCTGTGTGTTCCTCCCTGCCCACGTTACATAACGGGGAGTGAAGCATGCCCAGTCAGCTCACATTTGACGGTGTGAGTGAGCTGAGGCGTACTGCTGATTTGTCTTTGTGCTACTATGGAGCCTGCCTGTGCAATAGAGTGGTCTATGGTAGCTATGGTAGCCACAGAGAGGCACCTGTGAATAAATATCTCTGATATTAAAGCCAGAGACAGGGCCTTTTAACTGTACACCCCGCTGGAGCCTTCTGGCCTGTTTGGCAATGCGGTTAACTTTGTTGTCAACAGGTTTCAGGAGGCATGAAGCCCGATAATTTAAAACAAGATCTGAGGACTGTTTTGATTTCTAAGAGGGCTTTGAGGAAGCGGTCATGACTATCTTTAGTCTGGACCTCAAAGTAGGCCCCACCTGGGGGGCAGCGGGTCCTAATATCACCCACTCCTCCTCAGGGCCTTCTGGAGGCCAAACTGTTAACCCTGCCATCTCTGGTACTACAGAGTCACTTTTTTTAAAAAAAAGTCAGATTGAGTTCTCCCTGCAGAAATATTGCTACAGGGCTCAGATCATCACACTCGGAGCTCAAGAGACTGGTACCCTTAACAGACTATTTGGCAGCCTGGAAAACACTGTCTCATGTGTCGCAATGGGTCCTGAATACAATAGAACTAGGCTATAGAATCTAGTTAAGTCAAAGGCTGCCAGCTTTTGGTTGTGTTTTACCCACTCTGGTGGGTTCCACTCAAGCTTTATTTATGGAAAAAGAAGTAGAGACTCTCTTAATGAAGCAGGCCATAGAGCTCGCTGTAAAGCAAGTCGTGAATCAAATCAGATCTGAGGACTAGTTTGTCACGATCGATCTGAAAGATGCATATTTCCATATACCCATCTTTCCTGCACACAGGAAGTTCCTGAGGTTTGCTTTCAGGGGCAAAGCTTACCAGTATTGGGTGCTTCCTTTCGGCCTAGCACTCTCAACCCATACTTTTACAAAGGTTGTGGCAGTTCTGCCTCTTTCCAGGATTCCAGGACATCCTCATATACTCAATTACATAGACGATTGGCTGATTCTAGCTCCTTTATAGCAATTTGCAGTTCTACATCAGGATGTCGTTCTACATCGTATAAAGCAGATGGGGTTCATTCAATAGGTGGATCTCATGTTCCTCCTTGGGATCTGGCTGTAGTACTTAAAGCTCTTTGTGCTCCACCTTTCGAGCCCATTGAGGATATCTCTGATCATCTCCTGTCTGTTAAGACTGCATTTCTGTTGGCCATCTCTTCTCTGAGAAAAGTGGGTGACCTTCAGGCCCTTCCTGTTGCACCCTCCTTGCACATCTCTGTTACAATAGCCAGTCACGCCTCAGGCCTTTTGAAGCTGTGGAGGAAGGCTGATCAACTATATGTCCGCTTTGGGAATCCTAAGCACGGTCTCCCCACTATCACTTTAAGCCATTGGATGTCTAATGCGATTTACATCTCTTATGAGTCCTCTGGTATCCTCCCACCGAAGGGGACCAAGGCACACTCTACCCATGTTAGACCCTCTACCCTCTGGGGCCTTTTATGTAGGTGTCCCAATTCAGGACATCTGTTACGCAGCAGGATGGTCCACTCCTTTGACTTTTGTTAGGCACTATGGCCCTGATATCCGAGCCACCCCTGGCTCTTCTGCACTCTTGCCCTAGACCTGTGCAATCAATGATAAACCTGTGGGATTATCAGTATAGGATGGTGGTCATCTCATTCCCATAGCATTTTTAACGCAGCTTGATTTCCTGAAATGGAATGGAATTTCATTCATACGTAACCTGAGACATTTCATATTAAATATTTTGTCTAGATTTCGCTATTGCTTTTCTGAATTGGTTCAGTAAAACAACACCTTGTTTGAAAAGAAAGTACTAGGGAGTATTAGGTCTATACATGTACATAGTACATTTAGAGACACCAAAGCATGAAAGGTCACTTATGATTCCAAACACTGAAAGATACACAGAACAGTTGTGCAGTAACAGTTGTTTTGTAAATATCTGTATTGTATAAAGTAATACTCAAAGTTGACTTTAAATGTTTTTAATAAACTATAATAATGTATTTAAATCTATTAATAAACACATTTTTTAAAGATTTATATTCAATTCATTTATTTTTATATAGCGCTTTTCACAATCCACTTGTTGCAAAGCAGCTTTACATTAAACAAAGCAGAAAACAACAATTCAGAACAATTGTAGCACAGTCTGGTATAAAACCATTTAGCAATTTGAAGAATAAGGTTAGTATTTATTGCTAGGCAAGCTTTATTGATCCTAATATCAGTAAAGAATATATTGTATACATGTGAAAATGTGGTTGTCGATTGGTAGACATCAAGCATCAGGCATATGCATGTACCTGTACATTGCTTGAAGCATGTTACAGTAGAGTACAATAGATTGCTAGCGTGTATGTACAATCGTATGAAAAGTTACTATTAAGTCTAATAGTATGAAAAGTTAAACTTACTATTTAAGAGAAAACCCCATAATGCACTGAGTAGGGTTCAAACCCGGTCTCCCACTGTACTCACAACGTATGCATCTCATGCCACAGACCTACCATAATAAAGCTGTAATAGAGAATGCCACATCTCTCACTGGGAGTGAGACTGAGGCGCAACCTAATGAACCACTAGCTGAGAGGATCTCGCCTGTAATGAGCTCCTACCATTCAGCACAGTTGTTCTCTATAAAGCCTATACAGGTTCTGCCAACCAACAGAACACTGATATCTGGGGGTGACAGAACAACCCTTAATACTCGTGTGATTGTAATAGTCTTTTAGTAAAATAGCACACTAAAATCTATTACAATTTTTTGATTCTTTTTTGAGTCTATAGTTCTTTCTTCCTCTGTGTCATCAAGTGACTCTTTCTGGTCCTCCTTGGTGTCTCTCTTGACCTCTTGTACTTCATTGCATCTAGTTTAATCTTATCAGTGCAGTAAATTAGCCCTCACAGCTTGGCTTTCTGTCAACCACTCCTGGTCCATTGTTCAGCGCAGCTATAGTTTAGATCAACAGAGCAAGTCCATCCTAACCTTTACAGACACAATCACACTTAATTCCCTCAAAACTAATTTCAGCTTTCAGGTCTAGAAGAGCATAAGTCGGGGATGAATGGAAAAGGGAGAAAAAAAAAAGGGAGAGAACTAGGTAAAGGGAGAGGATTTAGATGGCTGGGTGCCCCTGGCTGCGCTCTTCCGTGCAAGTCAGTTAAACAAATCATTCGTCATAATGAGCATCATAAAGTCTGTTCATATTAACATGCAGTGAGAAGCAATGCTGACCTTCAAACAATGACCTTTGCTCCAGAAAAGAAAAATCACACATTCAATAAAATTTTATCATTAAAATTTACTTATTAATATTTCTATTGCTTCTCCAAGAAAGCAATCAATTTACTCCTAAAAACCCAGAAATCTCATGAAATTATATTCTAAAATTCTTTTCTATTAGTAAAAGTTGTATTAGTAAAATAATAAATCAAGTGTTGGAAACATTTGAGAATTCATAAGCATATTTTTGCTTGTTCTTCAGCTGTGATAGCTTGATTAGTTCAATGGACCCTGTTGTTTAATTAAATCTTGAAAACTGGTTGTTCAAAAGAAGAAAAGGGATTCTGAATTTGGATTAGATCGCAAAATCCAATCTAGGTTTTAATCTGGATCTGAACTGTTTAAGTCAGTTAAAAACTGTATGGTAACATTTGGATACCTTCCAGAATCAGACTTACTATGATTCTATCCGTAAGTCTGATTCCACCAAAAGGGTGGATTTCAAGAACAAAACTAAAACTTGACAATTAGTCAAAATACAGTCCCAAAGAGCAAACAAAATAATATTTAATATTGTCATTTGTCACTGTATTTTATTTACACACAGTCATCAGTCATCAGGCCAAGTGTAAGCACACAAGGAATTTATTGGTACATAAAAGACATACACATGAAAACATGAAGACAAGGAAAACAATAAGTAAGTAAAGAGAAAATGAAATAAAATATAATAATAGTAATAAAAATAATGTATACATTTGAAAGATCAGAGATCTGAGAAAGATCAGAGAATTTTAATTCAGATTTTAATTCAGAAACATGCATAAAATGTACATTTAATGTATAAGCTATTTTTTTTCCTGCTTTTGTTTTTAACCTTAATTTGTGCTTGAAGATGTCAATTAAAAATTCCACTGTCTGTTAGGCTCTCCCATTGAAATCTCAATTAAACAAGGGAATTAAACAAGTAGTTGACGGAGGCCCTGTCTAAAGTGTCAGGTTAGGCCCAAGCTTTAGCCGTCTCAGGGTCGCCCTTGAGTCTGCCCAAGCATGGGAGGTCCCAGGGAGATGGAGCCTGCTCCCAGACACACAGAGATTAACTTGTCACATAAATGGGGGTCCATGCCTGAAAAGAGCTGACAAGCAAACAACTTTATTAAAAAAGCAGAACAGGGGGGAGTAACAGCAGAGATAGAATTCTTCACATGATGGTTTTGCAAGAAAGGTTTAGCTTTAGTGTGTCTCTGGACAGGGTTATTGTTATGTACTATTATTATTATTGTGTCCTTGAGAATATTTCCTGTATTTAGCTTAATATGTTTGTATTATATTGCATGAAAAGTGCCTTGCTGAAAGCATGAAAAGCATTAACCATTTTCCTCTCACTATTGTTTAATATTAGGGAAGAATACTTTTTGGTTAATGTAATGTTCAAATACATTTTAAACTCAATATTGAGATACTTATTTTACAGCTTTTCTGGAACAGGTAGCGTATGCCTCTATGAAGGCACATACTTCTACATGATTTTAACTATTATAACTTATTGCATTCCTGTAGCTCAACTGGTAGAGTATTGCGTTAGCAGCGCAAAGGTTGTGGGTTCAATCCCATGGAATGCAAATACAGATAATAATTAACAATGTATGCTCATTTTTATCTGAATTGTCTTTTGACCTTCATTTAAATGTTTCTAAAACCAAAATTCATGTGCCATCACTTACGCTTTATTTCTTTCAAATTGTTCCTAAATCTTCAGTGAAGATTGCAAAGTGTTTGAAATACAATTCAAGCCTATTTATCTGACAACTCTTAGCACTTAAGCTAGGGAGAAAAGGCCCTGAATGTACCTTGCTTTCCCTGATCTAACATGCACATGTTTGCAGTGCAACACAGGCTTAGGAAAACCAGCATGGATTGTTTTTAAGGAAAGAAAAGTCAGGGGCACCCAAATAGGTTCTGAGAAGTAAAGGGGAAAAGAGGGTCATGCCTGGATTGTACTTGAATGAACCAAACTATTCAGATCCTCCTGAAAAGCTTTAAGACTCTTTCTCTACAACCAAATTGGGAGTAAATCTGGTTATTGTCATGTGATGAAAAGTAGCTGAGGCTGTAGTGAAGTGTTTGCCTACAGATAAAAGAGACAATAGAGCAGACAGCACAAATTCTAGGGATGAGGAAGAAGGTACGTCTTCAAAATAGTGGGTTTAAATTTTGGCAAAATAAATACATTTTCACATAAATTTTATGCACATATTATTATTATTACTTAAATGCAATAGATGTGTAAAATGTTAATTTAGTTGTGGTTAAGTTATTTTCTTTAAATGTGGCAATGTGCTATGTATATAATTTTTGTATTATTTTGTAAATAATTTTTGTAATTTTTTAAACTTATTCGGCCTTATTTAAACTTTTTTTAAACAAAATTCAAAGCACAAGTCCCTTGTTCCTACCTGCAAGTATTGCTATTTGTGTTGATACTAAAAAAGTAGCAAAGAATGAAAGGTACATATTTGATCACGTAATTTGCTTTTTTGGCAATCAAATAAAATATCTCAGGTAACGTATGTAACCCTGAACCCTGAGTGGAACGAGATGCTGCGTCGAAACACAATGGGAACACTACCAGTGTTAAAGAACTCTGAAAAGGTGTGTCAAATCACTGATTACGAGATGTGACATCACAAATGAGGTGATCTTGACTGGGAAGCTGTAAAGGTATGTGCGTTGCGCTGCTCAGATTAGCTTCAGCCCTGAAAGAAGCAAGCGCAGGCAGGAAGTGCCCAAGGTATGGATTGAGACACAGCATCAACATATGTAACCTGAGACGTTCCCTTTCAGAAACTTGAGCTGCATCGAAACGCTATGGGAATGAGATGCCAACTCCACCATAGCAAATGGAAGCATGCCCTATGTCAAGTCTAACATAGGGAGTCAGAACAGAGGTAGTAGTAGAGACCTGAAGATCAAGGCCATAAAATCTGATGAAGGTCAAGGGAGTAGACCATCCGACAGCATCGCAGATGTTCTGAATTGAGACAATGTCCTGCAGAAAGAGCCTTAGAGGCTGCCATACCTTAAGGTAGAGTGAGCCTTGGTTCCCGAAGGAGGGGGAAGTCCAGAGGACTCAAAAGCAGATCGACAATCCAACAACTAAGGATCTGCTTAGAAGCAGGCAGACCCCTCTTGTGTGGGCCAAAGCAGACCAAAAGCTGGTTGGATTTTTTCCACAGGGCTGTCTGTGGACGCAGGTGTGGAGTGCTCGCACTGGACACATACAATTAAGCCTTTCCTGGTCTTGATCCCGAAAGGGAGGAGAAAAGAAAGCCTGGAGTTCAGAAAAGCCATTGTTCAGAAAAGAAACTGGCCATAGTTTGGATGAAGGGACTAGCCACATAACCCGCTTGTGGGTATAGAATATTGGTCATATATTGGCCAAACCGGGCACAAAGTCTAGATATGTAGGGGCCACAGAAAGGGCCTGAAGATCAACCACTCTCCTCAGAGAGGCGATAGATAGAAGGAAGGACACTTTGTCCCATAAATGTAGATCAGAGATCTGAGAGATAGGCTCAAAAGAAGGAGCACATAAAGCATAAAGTACAGGTCCAGGTCCCAAGGAGGGATCGTACTTGAGGCCTCAGCGCACCATGGAGGAAACGTAAGACCAAAGGGTGTCTACCCACTGAAGATCCCTCAACAGGGATGTGGTAAGCAGAAAGCCCCCACATAAACTTTCAGGGTGGAATAAGTCAATCCCACCTTAAATCGTGACTACAAAAATTCCAGGACTGTACCAACAGGGCAGTCGACTGGGTCAAATTGGAGGTCTCTACACCAAGAAGTGAAAAGTTTCCACTTAAGGGCATACAGTTTCCTCATAGAAGGAGCTCTAGATTGAAGGGTGGTCTCAACAACCTTAGTTGATAGATCAAAAGCTAATAGTTGTACCCCCTCAGGGGCCACACCCACAGTTTCCACAGCTCTTCTGGGACATCTGGACCAACATGTGGTGGTCTCTCAGGTTCAGGAGGAAGTGTTTAAAAGCCTGAAGCACAGCAAGCATTTCCAGGCAATGTGCCAAGTAAGATGGCAAGGCTCCCAAAGACCTTTGGCTGGGCAGACGTTCACTACCATACCCCAACCAATAAGGGACGCATCTGTCGCTAGCATAATGCAACAACCAAGATCTCCTTTGACTGGACCCTGAAAGAGGAACCAAGGTTTCCTCCACATGTCTAAAGCACAGATACACAGTCTCGTGACCTTTATCATACAAAGCAGATTTCCCCTTGGGGAGAACCTCCTGGATTTAAGCCACCACTCTAAAGCACACTCTTCTCTGGATTTAGTCTGAATCCTAGCTCTTTTGTGTGGGCAAGAGCAACATCTTGGTGTTGAATTATCAGATGTTGGGAGGGAGATAGAATCAACCAATCATCGATATGATTCAGTATACGGATGCCCTGGAGCCTCAAAGGGGCCAGATCTGCATCCACGCATTTGGAGAAAGTGCGGGGGGAGAAATCAAGGCCAAACGGAAGAACTCGATATTGGTAGGTTTCACACCTGAATGCAAACCTCAAGAACTTCCTGTGCTGAAGAAGGATAGGGATGTGAAAATAGGGTCTATTTTAGGTCTATGGTGACAAACCAGTCCTCGGACCAATATGACCTGGTTTACCATGAGCATCTTGAACTTCAGTTGTCTAACTGAGGGGTTAAAGAGCCTGAGAGATCTGAAATGGGACACAGACCCCCACCCTTCTTGGGAACAATAAAACAGCAGCTGTAGGAGGGACGAAGAGAAGTGAACTGAATTCTGTAACCTAGTTCTAAGGTATGGAGGACCCATTGGAATATGCCTGGCAGTAGTTTCTTTGCAAGTTGCTTAAGGGTACCAGCCTCTCAGGGAACACCAGAGATAATTTGCATCGGGGCCTCTTCGGAGGTTGTAAAAAAAACTGACACGAGAAAAATGAGATAAGGACAAGCCCATCTCAATTCCCTCAATCACGTCCATATGCAAACCCCACGAATGCAGCTGCGGTTCCGCCTCAAAGAAAGCTGGAACAACACCGCGAGGTACGCTCACGAGGGCTCCCTTCTCAAAAAGAGTCCTAGCTTTCTTGTCAGAGAAGGGTCTCAAACCCGGGTCTCCAGCATGATGGGCGAATGCTCTAACATCATGCCACATCCTGCTAAAAGGGAACTGTTGATGAGATGTTTTACTTATTAATTTACCCTTAATAATTGACTTATTACTTATTATACTTATATTATTAATTTACTTACTAATTTACTATAATATTACGATAATATAATTTATCTATATGTAAAAGTATTTTATCAATTTTCTGTTTGCTAATCACTTGTATTGACTGTCCAGACCATGGGCTCTGACCTCTGCCCTCCAGAGGCAGCTCATCATTGCCATTACCATCCATACACTCTTCTTCTGTTTACACCTTTGAAGTCTCCTGGAACTTTCTTTAATATTCCGCCAAAGTGCATACTCTCATTAATTAACATCAAGCTGCAACCAGAGTACAAGGCCATTATTCTCTGTTCTGCCCCCTAGACACTTACATGTCTCATTGTCCTGATTCACATTGGCCAAAGAGCCCAAGCTAAAAGGAATGAAACTAAATTTCACTTGGCTTAGGGTTTTGAAAACTGTTAATATTGCTTTTGGCATAATGAGTTACATTTATTCATTTGGCAGACGCTTTTATCCTAAGTGAATGTGTATTTCACAGTGTATTTAAGGTATACATTTTTTCCAGTACTTGCATTCCCTGGGATCAAACCCACAACCTTGTGCTGCTAACGCAATGTTCTACCAGTTGAGCTACAGGAATGCTGCATCTAATTACAGCCCTTAAATACTATTTCTTTGTCTCCTATTTTCTTGGGGCTGTTGTAGTCTACTGGTTAAGTCATGCTTGTAATTAGTGGGTTGCTGGTTCAAGTCCAGTGCTGGCAGGTAGCAACCAAAGTGCCCTTCAACCCCTGATTGAACCCACTACAGGGATACCTGCCCACTGCTTCAGGTGTGTGTGTTCCGGGAGACTCCTCAGAGATGACAAACCCAGCATTGTCTCAGCTGCAGTCAATAGGAGGCTCCCATATTCTTAACCAATTTGACAAAAGGCACCTGAAGGCCAGCTTTAGCCTGCCAGCCCAGATAGCCTGCTCTCAGCAGGGAAGGCTGCTGTCTTTCTTTTTTTCTCTTGTTTCTGTTTTAAATGCTTTGCTCCTGCGGAGGTCAGTGACAAGGCCTAATCCGTTAATTTCCACTAAACTCTCAGGAGAATATAAAGACATCAAATGTGGTGGATGGGAAAAATCGGAAGAAAGAGATATTAGGCATGGCTGTCACTGCTATTCTGTTGCCACTTTTCATGTATGTCATAAGATGAGAAAAGGGTAAAAATACACACATAAACAGCATGGCAGAGGAGTTGGATCTGGGATATTTCACAATATTCATTGTTCAGAAAAGGAAGTTAATCTCATTAACATACAGAAAAGGAAGATTAACTCATTTGGTAGTGTTTCAACAAATGTGTGCTTGTAATATGATAAGCATAAAATGACATAATAAACCTCAAGAGGCCATCAAACGAGGTTGCAGGTGTATGTTAATAGTTTACAATAGCTCAACCAGTAGCGGCTCCTGACCAAAAATTTTGAAGGGGCAGTTTCTGGGTCGTAAGTTATCCATGAATGCACAGGGAACTGGGTCATTTAACAAAATTTGTTAATTTATTGTTGATGTTATTCATTTTATTTGTAGGCCTACTTTTGCAATTCTTGCCCAAACTAATGTTGTATCGGCTATTTACAGGCTATTTACATGAGCATGTTAAACCTTACTTATTTGAATAAGAACTTGGCGCGTCATTGCTTCATATTAGCAAATTTTTTGATGACTGCTTTGTTGAATTCGGAGATATGTGGGGTTCTAGCTGTATTGCCCAATTAAACCAAGAAGAATTGTAAATTTCCTGCTGACAGACAAGCCTTGTTGTTTTTATATGCTGGATGTCAGTGCCATGAAATGTTTCACAGCATTGAACATACTCTCGTAAGCCACCCAGTGACTCTAAAGAGGGCCAGGATACTGGGTACAACACCGGCTCAGACCCTGTTCTGTATGAATGCATATTGCAACAATATGTTCGTTGTCTGCTTAGAGCCACCTCAGGGTCCCAGAGTTCCTCGGGGGTGGTCAGCACAGGAGAATATAACAAACTAAATTTATCACCACTGGTCACATAATAAGTACATTACAGTAGTCTCAGAGAACCAGCCTACAGTTTCAATCATCATTAAATTGTCACCTGATGCATTTTACGTACAAAATAGGAATTGCCTATTATAGGTTTAGCCATATATTATAGGAAAAGCCATATAATACTCTATCATATTTTGTAATGTACTAGCACTCCTGTTGTATTCCAGTCAAATCTAACGGATTTACAAGTTTCCTCTCTAAAAAGGTGCAGTAAATTTCATCCAGCTGTCTTGAGATTCCATGACTTGTTCACACATGGCATTTGAACACACAAACTAAATGAGAAATATTTCTATGTATTTGTATGAATATTTTTATGTGTGTGTTTTATAGAACATGTATACACCCATGGTGTTCCAGGTCAAAAATGACCAGTCAATTAGAAATTATTGGGTAAGACTACAGAAGATGTTCAAACACAGTTTTTAGACCAGCAGCCAAGAGTTTCCAAAGGTCCAGGTGAGGGTGGACGATAGGAAAAGCCCCCTGTAAACGTGTAACAAGGGGATGTCTACCCAAAGAACAGCCACCTAAGCAGAAAGCGCTGCCACATAAAGTGTTAAGGTAGCATGCCTGCAGTAACTTCAGCAGTGTACCAACCTGGCAGTTGACTGGGTCAATCTGGCAGTCTCTGCACCAAGAAGTGATGAGTAACTGTATTCCACTTCAGGGAATACAGTTTCCTTGTGGAAGGAGCTCTGGATTGCAAAATGGTCTCAACAACCTCGGTAGAGAGACCAGAAGCTATGAGTTGCGCACACTCAGGGGTCATACCCACAGGTTCCAAAGCTCTGGGCGGGTAGACAAGCGCGCCCCCTGCCTGACATTGAAGATCCCCCTCAACGGGAACCTCCAAGGAGAGCCATCTAGGAGAGATACGAGATCCGAGAGCCATACTTATCTCGGCTAGTACAGGGCTACTAAGAGCACAGATACCACGTCCCGGTGAATTCTTTCTAGAACTCCTGGGAGAAGGGCAATAGGAGGGAATACATAAAGGCAGCCTCGGCCCCGCCTGAACCATGGCTTCTAGTCCCAGAGGAGCTGGATGAACTAGAGAGAACCAATGGGGACATTTCACAGTCTCTTGAGAGGCAAAGAGGTCCACCTGGGCTTCCAAATCTGCTTCACCACCGTGGGGTGAAGTCACAGGGTATGCTCTGCTCCCAAACACACAACACATACAGCATGTGTATATGCTTGAGCCTCTTTCCATTAGCCTTTGGCATTCTAATCTATATGCTCTCCCTCCCTGGCTAAATACACATAAAGACAAACAATTGACACACAGTTCGACATAGAGTTCTTCATAGAATGAAAAAGGTTAACCCGGGTAGTACATCTCACTTGCCTTTACAGCTTCTTGGTCATAATAGTAATCAGTAATCATATAACACATAATAGTAATCATATAATAGACACTAGTAATCAGTGATTCAACACACCAGTTCAGATTGCATAAATGCTGGTAGCATTCCCATAGCGTTTTGCGGCAGCTGGAGTTCCTGAAAGGGAACCACCTGACACAGTTAGGCCATTTAAAATAACAGGTGACATTGCTTTCCCAAAGGAAAACCCTACCACTGTCTGACAAGCTAAAGCCTCCGTTCAAACCTGTTGAACCTCCGTTAAAACTGGTGTGTTGTTTGAAGAGACACACATGCTTTGCGCATGCTGTTAAGAGACTGCTGACATTTAACTTAACTTAGGAAATTGTAAATTGCTTTCATTGTGATGATATAATTAAAGTACTTAAGACAATAGAAATTCATTGTTCAGGTATTTGTATGGTGTATGTTTTGTGTTGTACGTTATGTGTTTTTTGTGTATTGTGTGTATGGTAGTTTTGCACTAACCCTAACCCTAACCCCTAAGTATAATGAAGTATTTTCAATAATTCCACATAATATTTGTTGAGCATGTTGATGATTACTCTTGATTGTTTTTTTTGTTTGTTTGTTTGTTTTTTGATTAAATTTTTTTTCAACAACCCAGCTCTCTGGATTAAAATGTGTAACCCAATTTGCTGTGTTACTTTAACTGAACATATTCTGTCCACTATTTTCCTAGTGCTGCCTCAAAGCACTATGAGAATGCCTACAGCATTCATAGGCTCTAAATCATGCCAAATCATTTGGGCTGCCTGGAGGTAGTCACTCGTGATGTGGCTAAATTAAATATCAGTTTGCCTGCCGAGCAGCAGATGGTGCCACCAAAAAGCCTGTCAGATGAGTGTTTTATACATGCCCAGTCTGCACCTCCATGCAGGAGCCATGCATTCTCACTGGATCTGCACACTTAGTTCAGATCTCCAGATCTTGGGGAAAGCCGCAACTATCCTGCATATTCTGTCCTGCATCCATCCCTACCATCCAAAGCAATATAAACTACATCTGAGCTTATAGGAAGGGGGTACATGGCAGCAGGTTAGACTGGTGATTCTTTGCACACTATAGGTGTGTTGCAGGCCTATCAGGCATACTTGCTAAAAAAGATAGATGAGGGTAAGTGTCTCACGCCTGATGGTGAGCTAAGGTGAACTGCTGACCTCTCATTGTGTGCCACTAAAGAGACTGCCCTTGCCATAGGGTGGTCTAAGACAGCCTTGGTGGCTGCAGAGGCACTTGTGTTTGACCTTGTCCAATATTCAGGGTGCAGTAGCCCCAAACAATGGCTCCCTCCAGTGTTTGCCAATCTCAGCAGACATGGTGTGGATACCACCTTTACGAAAATAAACTTTTAGTTTAAGATCTAATTTAAAAATTAGATCAGAGCATCCCAGCAGGACCTCTTTCCTCTGAGCTTCTCTGCAGGAGAGGGTTCCAATTAATATACTTAAAACTCACTAGAGGCCAGTCTCCAGAGGCTGGTAGCCTGGAAAGCACTGCCACATGTGTCTCAATGGGTCCTAGGTTACAAAATCCAGCTCAGTCACAAACCACCTGTTTTTTGGCAGGTTTCTCCCCACCTTGGTGTTATGGAACAAGTTATGAAACAAGAAGTTATGAAAACAAGAAGTAGAGACTCTCTAAGAATGAAGGAAGGAGGCAATTGAGAAACAGGGCATTACAGCTTTACACCCAAACTGGATAAAGATTAGGATTCGATAATGATGCAGGCACATCTGTCCTCTCATAGACATTTTCTCAGACCTGGGAGATCACCATGTGCTAATCTGCACAGACAGAACTGCAGTGTTTGCCAATATCAACCAAACAATCAAAACTGCATTTCTGTTGGCCATCACTTCTCTGAGGAGAGTGGGTAACCTTTAGCCCCTTTCTATGGTGCCTTCTTATTTAGACTTTGTTACCAGTTTGGCCAAAGCCTTTTTTGACCTGAGAGAGGGTTATGTTTCTAAGATACTGTCTGTTGTACTATGGCCAGTCGTGCTTCAGACCTTTTGTCCTGATTGAGCAGGAGAAGCTCAATCTGGTTACATATGTCCACAGAGCTGCCCTGTGCAGAAAGGCTGATCAGCTTTTTGTCTGCTTTGGAAACCATAAGTGGAAACCATAAGTCTCACTGCTACCAAAGAGATGCTAAGCTGTTGGATTTTCCATGCAATTCGCATCTCATATGAGTCTTCTGGTATCCCCCCCACCTAGGGGGACCAAGCCTCACTCTGCTTGGGGTATGGCAGCCTCTAAGCCCTTTTATGCGGGTGTCTCAATTCAGGACATCTGTGACGCTGCAGGAGGTCCACACCTTGAACATTTGTGAGGCACTATGGCCTAGATGTTCAGGCCACTCCCACTGTGCAATTTCACATGGGGGAAACCTCAGTATGGGATAGTGGGCATCTTGTTCAGCAGCTAGAGTTCCTGAAAGGGAATGTCTCAGGTTATGTATGTAACCAAGGTTCCCTGAATGGAACAAGATGCTGCGTCTCTAGCCATACTTCTGGTACCCTTGCCAGCACTCGCTTTATTTCCTCTGAAGCTGCTGGCATGCGCAAACGCATATGCTTTTATAGGTTGTGAGTGCCTGTGAGTAGACCCTGTCAGAGAGAAAGTTAAGGACGAGCCGATTTGTGTGTGTGAAAGAGTGAGACCCATTATCATCCAACATTATCAGCCACTTTCATGGGAAATTCTATCCCATCGTTCCTGTATTGGACAGTTTAAGGGGGTTGGCTGCTCTAGTAGGTCCCTAGGTCCAGAAACCATTCCTGCCTGTATGTTACCCGAAACAACAATTAGTGGCTGCACCACTACTTCCCCCAAACTCCTTAAGCATTTTGCCATCATATAATTTGTGGTGTTAGAGGCTCTCTGTACTCCTGTTTTTGAGCCTATTTTTTATTTCACTTAAATTTTATTTTCACTTACATTTTGGTTAAACATATCACGCTAACCTTCAAACCCACTCTGAGAAAATAAGTGAGTAATATATGAACATATAACATATATTCATTTCAGAGTTTAGACAGATAAACTAGTATTTAGTATTAACTATTATTTAAGGAATAATACTATTCCAACTTTAAGGAATAGTATTATTCCTTAAAGTTGCTTGAAGGTTTCATCAAAAGATTATAGTGCAGCCAGCAAATGAACGTTTTATCATATTTCTATCAGATTCCCAAAAATACATGTTGTAAAGTCATAAAAGATTCACTGTTTCACCCCATTTCCTTAGACAGGGAACGATATTCCTTCAGACACCCTTGCACACCTTTCCTTCAGACCTGATGACATATTTTGCAGGTGCCTTTTAATGGCTTAAAAGTCCACAATGCTACATCAAATGACCTAGACTTGGCTTTAAGTAAACATGATTTAACAGAGGCCCACGAAAAGAGTGCTCCACCCCGATGTGATTAAGCAGATATGGAGGATTTTTGGGCGAGCCCAAGTGGGCCTCTTCACCTCTCGAGAGATGGCGGAATGTCCCCTGTGGTTCTCTCTAGTTTCCTTAGGGCTGGATGTTATGGTACAGGCATAGCCGAGGCTCTGTCTATATGCCTTTCCCCCATCGCTCTGCTCCCAGGTGTTTTGGAAAGAATGCCCGAAGACATGGTATCTGTGCTGTTAGTAGCCCCACACTGGTGAGCCAAGTAAGATTCTCAGATGTCGTATCTCTTCCAAATGGCTCTTCCCCTTTTGAGGAGGGAACTCCTGTCTCAGGCAGCCCCATGCACCCCCGCCCAGGGCTGTAGAACCTCTGGGTATGGCCCCTGAGGGGGTGCAAGTCATTAATTCTAGTGTCTCAACATGGTTGTTGAGACCACTGTGCAATCTTGAAGTGGAGTTTCTTCACTTCTTGGTGCAGAGATCAACAGTTTGACACAGTTAACTGTACTGTTGGTGCAATGCTAAAATTCTTGCATCCACCTTAAAGGTCTATGTAGTATGGGCTTACCATGCTTCTATTATGGTTGTTCAGTGGTCAGACATCCCTGTGTTGCACATTTCCTTTGCAGTGCGCTGAGGCTGAGACCCAAATATAATTTGTGGTGTTAGAGGCTCTCTGTACTCCTGTTTTTGAGCCTATTGAAGAGATCTCCAAAAAGGCCACTCTTCAGTGGCCATTTTATTGGACATCACCTCTCTGAGGACCATTGGTGACCTCCAGGCCCTTTCTGTGGCTCCTACTTTTTTATACTTTGCGCCCAGTTTGACAAAGCTTCCAAGTGCCTTCCTTGACACTACAGCGGTTGTGCTGCAGATTTTCTGCCGTCCTTACTTTTGGGTAGAGACCAGAAGAAGCATAACTGTGTGTGTACAGTGCAAGAACTGCACAATAATGTCCACAGAGCTAAAATATATGAAAGTCTAATGTTTATCAGTACATTACAGAAAATAATGAACTTTATCACAATATGCTAATTTTCTGAGAAGGACTTGTATATAGTATATATAATTATAACATCTGCATATTTGACCCTGAAAAGACAGGAACAAACTTGATAAGAGTAAATTGCTATTTTGTCTGCATAGTTTGTGACATTAATTTGGGGATTTATTATTTTAAGATAAGGGTACCAGCTATGATGTTGTGGCATATACCAATGTATAGGGATGTTGAAGAGCGTCATTTTGAGGTCAAACATGACGGGGTTGAAAATACACACACTGGCTATGTTGTGAGAGTATAGTAAAGGTCCAGATTACAGCCATACAAGGGCTGCCATATAAATAGCAGAAGAAGAAAAAGAGGAACACTCACAGATACAATAGAAGTCAAGCCCCAAAAAGTTCCATATAACTAGTTCAAAGAAAGATGAGGCTTTGAGCACAACAGGCCTAAATGTCTGTTAGGATTAGCCATGTGACAAGTGTTAAACAAACTAATTTCTGTGCCTTTCTCCCCTCCCATCTTTGTATTTGCACAATGGGAATTTGACATTTCTTTAGTCATTTGTTTAAACACCTGTTGTGTCTTTCTTATATGCTGACAGGACTGTTGGACATGCTGTTAATAAGAATTGTGATCCGATCTGGGGAGCGTAGAGTATAGAGACATGGAAACATTTATTCTTCCCACATTAAAAAACAAATACACACAAGTTTAAAAAATATTTTCACATTTTTATGTAAGTACATTTTTATATATGTTATTTTCACAAAGTGTTAATAGAAGGTGGATGCTATTTACACTGTTAAAATAGCTGGATTTTCTGCTATTTATATTACTTTTTGAAAATAGTGGCAATTACATGCACCTCAGTATAGTACTACATAATAAAGCAGTATTCAGTAATAACATATTGCGTGCAAATGATTTTAAAATCAAATTATTAGATACCTTCTTTTTCTGGACAATATAAGCCCTCCCTACACCTACCCTAACCACACCCGATATTTTCTTATGGTAATGTCCTTCATTTATATTAACATGTCTTTTCGATATGACATTTGAAAAGGGAGAAAAAAGAAAGTTTAGCAAAAGGTGGTTTTGAATGTCAAAAAACAGCCGTGTAGACACGCTTTACCATCTACGCCACACTGGAGCAGTTGCGAGATTAACTTCTAATATTGGCGAGTATAGTTTCTACCTTGGTGAGTGGAGTTAATGTAAATAGCCTCTGCCAAAATGATGCAAATAAACACTCCGCCTGAATATTAATACATCAGCACTATTAAAATAAAGAAATATTGGGTTTTGAAAAGATTGTAATTACTGTTGTACACAACTGCTACTTATTTTGCACAAGATTATTTCCAATTTAATCCCCTTGCCATTTAGCCACGCGTTAGTGAACCGCAGTTCTTAGAAAAGAAATAGAAGTTATTTTGGGGGAAGTGGGAAATAAAACACAGCTATTCACCAAGCTGAAAAACATCATTACAAATCATGTATCCGATGTGGGCGTTCAAATGTTCGAAAAGGCTCCAGGTATGGCGCCATCAATGACGTCGACCCAGCAAACTAACGAGGAACTATTCCTCTAACCACAGGTCTGTATTTGAGCTGTATTTCCAACCACGCAAATTTGCGACGCTGTTTGCGAACGTTCGTTGGAACTATGGTTTCGGGAAACACCGAATTGTCAAACTATGAAGGTAACGACGGAACTTGCGACTATAGTTGGCTAGCAATGCTTTTGGGAAACGCACCCCTGGTAAAGTGAGTCAGACGTCGCAAATGTCAAAATTGGGATTTTTAAAGCTAGACCATAAGCTTTAAAATGATACCCTAGTCAAAGCCATACTTTGAATGTTTTTAAAGATATACCCATTTGAATTATGGTCGTCTACCCCCTTTTTAAATTGAAAACCTGAGAAAATCATGTTTTAAGTTGTTTTGCCTGTTTTTGGTTGATATCTTTAAAAATCCATTCCAATAGTATAATCTATTATTTTACAGGTTTTATTATTTTATTTTCTGTTATTTAAAACTAGCTAAAAAAGGAATTTTTTTTTTAACTTATGTCAGGAACAATGCTATGCTAAGGGAAGCGCTTTAGGCACGGCCAATTTATTGTCACCAGATTCTTACTCTCAAGGAAGGCCATGCAGGTCTAACTGAAGTATGCCAGTGAGACATAGCATCTCGTTCATTATTGTAGCGTGTGGTCCTGAGGCCACATGAGGGTCAGGGGCCATCTGAATGATAACAGCTTAGATATGACTTGGGAGTAGGGAAAGCTCACTCTTACCCACCGGGGGGGCCAAAGTTCCTAGTAAACCATGCCAGGTCCAGAGATGTTATCACCTCTCTGGCCCGTTCGGAGATCATAAAATGGGGCATAGATCAGAGGTTTTGTTGTCCTAACAGCTTTCCCCGGCTCAACAAATGGTGCTAGGACAGACCTGGTGGCCCCATCTCACCTCTGACTAAGTGCAAATGGGGACGTTCTGCAAGAGCTCCCCCAACTTCAAAGCATACCATTCAGGAAACCTGAGATCTGGGGTGAGGGG
>JBAJNP010008477.1:0-20155 GCA_036877545.1 Yasuhikotakia modesta
TGTTCGATAACTTTGACAGAACTTTTCGGCTAATGTTCTGAGAACGTTCCCTGTTAGCCGAGTATTTGCGTTGCGGGTCTCTTGGCTTTAATGCAAAGCTTAATAACTTACTGTAAACACACACAGCGCTGAAAACACACAAACATTAATGAGAAAGATGCTAATGCGACTCCAGCGCAGATTTGGACGCAGAGTCACTCCTCGGCGCTGAATAAACAAACGCTACAAATGATGCAAATTAGCTTCGTGAATTTACTTCACTGATGTGGTTTATTTACCCTCACAGGTTACAGCTGGTCAATCTTCTGAAGTAGCTGTAGATGTCTGAGGTCACGTTCTGCAGCGCTAATGAAGCCTAACAGGGAACGTTCTCACAACGTTGGCTAACGTTCTTTTAAAGTTATCTCACAGATATCATAAACGTTAGATATCGTATATCATAACAACATTAAGTTAATTTTTGAAAATGCTTAAAGCACAAAATGTTTAAACAATGTTTTTATAGACAAGCAAGAATGTAAAATGCAACGTCTCAAAAATGCATTTATAATGTTTTTGTTACTTTATGAAAATTATATGGAAAGATTTTGTAATATAAGTAAAGGACAGATACTGATAAAATGAAACTAGCAGGGCTATGATAGAGAACAGTTACCAGGGACAACAGTCAATTAGGCAGCGGCCTTTATATCAAACTATTGGACCACAGAATGCTGCTTTCGACCAATCACAATCGAGTATTTCCCAGAAAGGGTTGTTAACAAATGTTAGTGAGCAAATGTGACAGATAAACAGGAGATTTGGTTAAATAAGGTCATGTGTGTTTGCTGTACAATGCAGTGAGGCGTTTAATTACCACGGTTTGGCGCGGGAGCGAGAACATGTTCCTGAGACTCGCCCACATATCACCTGAGAAACAGTCGGATTAGAACATGTCAGGAGCTGCATATATATATATACACATATATACACTATACACACACGTATAAACTATATACACTATACACACACACATATACACTATACACACCCATATACACACACATATACATACATACACACCCATATACACACATATACACTATATACACTATACACACACGTGTACACTATACACACCCATATACACACACATATACATACATACACACATATACACACGTATACACTATGCACACATACACATACATACACATATACACACACATATACACTATACACACACATATACACTATATGCACACATATATACACACATATGCATTATATGCATGCATATACACAACTATATGCACACAAATAAACAAGCAGTTTAACAGTGATAGTGAATCTCTGTGTTATGCGTGTCCACTTTGTTTTGTCCCAAGGCCCTTTCAGCCAATAAAAATGCATTTATGAACAGTTTCAACGTGGCCCATAAACATTTTCTGCCAATTAAAAAAAAATCTGGGAGCTATTTGCCATAATATAGTGATGCTATCAGACCAGAATGATATCAGGAGAGATCTGAGGATCTTATCTGTCTTAGAAACTAAAGAACAGAACAAAACACTTTAGCAACAATAATGCCTTAGAAACAAACAACACAGTCCTGCAATGTTAGAATAAAAATATGCACAAATACTTACTGTCTGTACTGATATACACTACATATATGTATTTGTAGCAATTATTTCATTTTTAAACCCTTACAATTTTGTGAAATGTGTATTTTTTTAAATGAATGTCTCTCGTTTTCATTTTTTCAAGTCATACTTGATAAATGGATATAAGAGAGATTCATTATTTTACATCCATTTATCTCTCAGCTATAAACCATGAAGCGAAAACGAAGCCTGAATCTAAAGTTCAGATTTACTCTTCACAGAAATTTTAGACATCCCATAATTCAACAGGAGCTGCAGTTTTGGCCGCTTGCCCACCCAAACACACCGGCGATTAGCGCCATAAAGCTTCTATGATGTATGATCTCACGATGTCTCCTGATTTAAACACCCGTCCCAGAACTTACCTGAGTCACTTTAAACACACCCTCCCTCCAAAACTCCACCCCCGCAGACATGCTAGCCAATCAACATCAACCAAGGTCAGATGATTGACAGGCAGACGTTGCTTCAGATCTGCACCTGTAAACCATACGAGAACAACATCAAAACGCAAGAACCAAAACGTTTGAGGAACGTTATTGTACAAACTTTAATAATTACATTCGCTGAATACGAGTTTCCTAAACGCACAAAAACGATCTCATGGGATTTAACATCAATAAAATCCCATTTAATCCAGGATTATGATTAATTATCTCGAGGATAAACAGTCGTCATTGCCAGTCATGCATGCTGAGGAGATATCTGCACAAACAGCCAAAAACTGTGTTTTAAACACAGATCATAAACTGAGGAGGATGATGCGTCAGTGTGAGTTAACGGACAGGAGCTGGAGATACGAAGATGTTTCTCAATTCATCTAGTCAGAGAATCTCTGTGATCCAGTGAATCTCTCATCTCTGGCCAAACCCTACAGGCGGGAACAGAAAATCCATCTCAGCACATTTAAGGGAACAACTGGGGTGACGTCGCTGTCAAAAAGCAGCAGATCCCGTTAAATGTGATTTGTGTCTGTGAGGGAGAACAAGCCGGAGGGAGAAAGTTTCAAATGAAACGGATTCCTGCCGTTTAAACGTTACTTGAGTCTTTTAATTACAGCAGCGCAACCAGAGGCCTCGCTAATATACATGCAGACGTACACAATCTCTCAATACTGTAAGTCTGTCTGCCTAAGGATCTGAGATGTTCTCATTTTGTATTTAAGCACTCAGGGATTGATTTAAAGTTTACAAGACATAATAAAGTTCACAGTTACATCTTATTCTTTACAGCATCTTCTCAAAGTATCTTCTTAAAGTTTATCTTTACAGTATCTTCTCAAAGTTCATTCTTTACAGTATCTTCTTAAAGTTTATCTTTAGAGCATCTTCTCAAAGTAAGTTCATTATTTACAGTATMTTCTCAAAGTTCAATCATTCTTTACAGTATCTTCTCAAAGGTCATTCTTTACAGTATCTTCTCAAAGGTCATTCTTTACAGTATCTTCTCAAAGTTTATCTTTACAGTATCTTGTCAAAGTTCATTATTTACAGTATCTTCTCAAAGTAAGTTCATTATTTACAGTATCTTCTCAAAGGTTTTCTTTACAGTATCATCAAAGTTAATTCTCTACTCTACTCTCTACTGTAACTAAAGTAGCTTCACTTAAAATGAATTATTACAGTATGTATTCTATCATAATTCAAGATTATTTATAATAATTACAAACTGAGGACGTCTGTGATGCATGTCTGTGATTTCTCAAACAGGCGTGTCTGTTGTCTGGATCAGTGATTATTTGACATTTTAATAAGTGGATTTTGTTGTGTTGGGTGGGAGGCCCTGATTGCTCCCTGTTTAATATTATTGCTTTCTAGGAGTAAGATATTAAATGCTCTCCTGTATGAGTTTATTTCCTGTGGGACTGAGTGCACAGTAAACACTAGATTTGTTTATAGATGTGCGTGTCTTTGGGACATCAGCTTTTCCTTAGCGCTGCGTCAGGGTCTATACATAGATCTGAATACCAACGAGCTCTCCAGCTTCTAAAAGCAGTTTTATTTTCGGGATGAAAGCCCCCCTACTGTCCTGCTGTCCTAGACACTGTCTCCACATCTTCTCAGCCCCACAGAGTAAAATCTCCTCCACAAATCCACAAAGCCAAATTATACATCACAGTTGTTGCAGCGTTCCTGGAGCAATGCGAGCGTTCACACAGCATCAACTCACTCCGGATTCACTTTAAAACAACATCGTCTTATTAATCTGTGTATCATTAAGAGACTCTGACTGCTTTGTGGAATGGACACAAAGCTCAGACAACGTTTCTTTGACTTTGACTTTATTCAACCCTTTAATTATCTTTTCGTTTCTGAGCTCCCTGATCACGGATCACACAACCACCCAACGGGGAACGTTCGCAGAACATTTGCTAACTCAAAGACATCGTTGTGGTAATGTTAGTTCTTAAAACGTAGAACATTTTATGTTCCATAAACTGTATATATATATATATATATATATATCAAAAACTTTATCCTTACATTGTTAGTGCAACCTTTAAAAACGCTACAGCGCTCTTAAAACCAGACATTGTTGATACAACGTCTAAAAAAACTATTTTCAGACTCTGTGAGTGTTTCTGTGGCTTGAACAGGCCAGATTGAAAAACGAGCTCAAATTGCACAAAAATGACTTCACCGCTCTCGGGAGTTGAACAGGTTTATTTATCTACAAACGTCTCTGTTTTCAAACCGTAACATCTCAGTGTTGCCCAAAGCCATGTAGAAACAGCAGCTGTTAGATGAAAAACTAACATAAGTTTTGGGAACAACACATATGGAGAAAGCTTTAAAATTCATTTCTTCATGCAGGTGAGTTTCATCTGCTTGGAGAACCTCGCTGGACAACCTCACAAAATGTCCCTCACAGATCTGAGGCCTGGGATGTATGAGCTGATTAAAGCGTGTGAGAACATTGGTGAACATGTATTGGTGCAACATCATGGGAACGTTCTGCTATCGCAAGCTGGTTACACACAGAACTATATCTGAAAGCCTAACTACTGACCGACTGCACAAACCTTTCTGAACTCGTCTCAACCTTCTCGCCTGGTTACCTGTGGATCAATACAAATTAATTCAAGTTTGCAACCTGGGCGCACAAATGATTGATTTTAGGGTCACGTTCAAATCCTGTCAAATCGAATCTCAGAGACGGCTGAACAGTTCGTTTCACAGCTGATATTACCTGAAGATGCGAGTGCCTCAGGTTGGACCCAACCCTCGTTCTTCTCCTATGTCTTCAAGACGTCTTCATTACGTTCCTAAATGAAGTGCACTTGTTTCTGGTTGTGCTCAAATCGCAGCATTGATCTGCTCTTCTGCAAGAATTTGACACGCTCTTCAGTTTGTCAGACTGAATGAGAGAAGGGGTTAGGTTGTAAGAACATTTTGCTAACGTTTGCATGAGTTAAAAAAAGTTAAATGTCAAAACATCCAGTTTTTTAGTTGTGCTAAGTTAAAAAACACAATTCAAACCTTTACTTTAATCCTGTATCATTTATAAAACGTTCCACTAACAACGTAAGTAAGAATAACATTTTTGACATATGTAGTATGTTATATAACATTATATAAAAACCCTGCAGGACTGTTTTGATACCTTTAAGAGAACCTTCAGAGAATGCTAGCCAACGTTCTGATCAAAACGCTGTCACCGGCGTTTGTGGAGGCCTGATTCCAGCAGTTTCGTCCGTGAGTTAACCGTGTCCACGCTGAAACGCTGCAGAGTCTCATTCACTATTTATGGCCCTGGAAATCTCAAGCCGTTACCATGGTTACCAGGAATCTGATTTATGAACCATCCGCACGCGGTCGTATTAAACGCTGCTAATGTTACTGCTTGGCTGGTTGTTGGTGTTCAGAAAATGTTCCGGTCATTAATAAGAAATGTAAGAATTATGTTTTGCATAAGGACAATTAAGGCAGTTTTTAGCACCATTAACATTGCTTTGACATATAAGCCCATTATCCTGTTTTTAATTCTTAGCGGTGCATTTAGCGATATAACATTTCATTTAAATCAGCCTAAACGATTAAACCTTACGATCTTCACATCATCGTTTTTATCATGTATAAAAATCTTAATCTGAACTAAATATTCAAGTTTTGTGCGATTTGCTCTCGATATCAGATTTTATAAGCGACGCGGCCGTTCGCTTCGGCCTCATTAGCGTGACGGTACGATCACAACAGGAAAAACATGTTAAGTGGGTGTATTCAGCATCTATATTAATCTTCAGATCGGCTCATCTTCCAGTAAATGTCTTTTCCTCCATCTATCAGATTTGTCTCAGATGTGTCGACAAGATTTCGCCCCTAGTTTGCACTCATTAATACTGCATGTATCGTCTCTGCTTGAGCGAGTCAGGAAATTACTGTTGAGATGAAAATGGAGTAATTACTTTTTCTCTTCGTGGCAAAGAACTTGAATCGTTCGCCAGCTGACGGCGTCGAGAACGGATGCATCGCTGCGTCTTGGCTTCCTGCTTTGTCAAGCTTTGATGTCTCCAAGCTACCGTGAGTTTGAAATAGACAAAGTTTTCGTTCAGCTTGGATTCGGTGAGCTGCGCTGGTCCAAGATCTGACAGGAACGACAGTTTACAAGCTGTAAAACAAAGCAAAAAAAAATTAGATCAAATCACACTTTCTACAATGAGTGACTGATCCATGACTGACCATATAAAATACTGCACGCATTCGAGACTAGCAGAAAGTTGCTTGTATTGCTGCTAGCATTATCAGTTAGCGAATGACCGCCTTAGCTATGATGCCATCTGATCAGATAACTACATTCTTTGCTCTCCTTCTTAATATCATTCAGTCTCAGTTTACAGGGAACCTTCTTACAGGGAACATTGGCTAAAGTTCTCTAAAGGTTCTCTCCGTTCTTGCTGTAAGATTAGCAAAACGCTTGTTTCACGTTTTATGTCAGAAACATTGTAGTAAACATTTTTAATGTTCTTACTGTCTAGCATTCTCACAACCTTCTGTAATTAGCAGATGTTTTTGCTAACTTGCACAATCGCCATGCGACGGCGGCACCAACCGCGACGCTCGCGCTGCAGTCGAGCGCAGGGCTAGCAGATGTGCTGCGACAGAAGAAAGATTTTCCACAAGTGAAACGTTTAAGTTTTATTTCATCAACGTCTGCCCGAGGTTGTACATTATCCTGTTAGCGGGTGAGTGCAGCTGAGGTGAAGCGCCGCTGCCATTACCTTAATTATCAGGCCTGTTCGCAATTACGCTACACAACTCCAGCGATCTGGAGCTTTGATCCTGAACATCATGTCTGATCCTGACCTCAGCCAGGAGGAACCAATTCAGATCAACACGCTTTTAAAAGGCTTCTGCTCGTGGCTCAAAGGATTCTGGGAAGGAGGACAAATCTGGTCTAATTTCAGACTAAACGTCTTTGTAATCAAACAAAAATCTGTGGTTGTTGTTGAAAGATCTACTGAAACAAATAAAGATGCGTGACCTTTAAATTATTATTACTTTAGTTTGTTGTGTTCTCTAACGTGACATTATTCTAGGCTGTTGCTAAGGTAAGTTTTATAAGCCACACCCCTTTAATGAAACTCCTCCCCCACAGACGCATTGCAGACACAAATGATGCTTCATATTGTGTTGTTAAATAAACAAATAAAATAAAATAATACGTTAATCCAGGGAACAGGGAACAACACACACATTTTCTTCAAAAAAATGTAAAGATGTAGTTTTGACAATATTATCACAGATGAGTATTAATTAATCAACAGAATTTATCTTACGCAAGGCACTGGTTAGTTTGCCATCTATTCATTTCCAATATCTATCAGAAATATGCATGAGTGGATAAATAATGAATTATAGACACTCATGTCTGTGTCTTTGGAACGTTCTGTTCCCAGATCAGTGTAGTTGTGAAGTACGTGTTGCCTGGAGAGACTGAGAGCTCTCCGGGGAGTTTGTTTAGAGCGCCGAGATGTGACCGGCACTAAAAGAGACTTTTTGAAGACTGGGCCCACAATAAAGAGAGAACTGAAATGCTAAGATCTTCGTCTTAGCTCACCAACATGGCCATTTAACTGTTAAACCAAAGAGGTTTAAACTCTACTCTAGTGCCACCAATCTGAACAAAATATAAGTGTTATGTTTAATCATTTGGCGGATGCTTTTATCCAAAAACTGACAGTGATTTCAATCTGGGATCGAAGCCACAACCTTTGCGCTGCTAACATAACACTCTACCAGTTGAGCTACAGCAACGTTTTCTCAAGCAGATGATCTAACAAATGTCCTCCAATCACCTGTCTCTTTTGTAATATGTCACACCTCCAACACAGTTAGTTGCAGAACGATCCAATCAGATTAAACTTCCTGTTTTTCTCAACAATACAGAAGTAAAACATCTATCTCCTGTCTTTAAAAGCTGCTTTAATGACTTAGCCAGCAGTTGCTCCTGCGGTTGGTGTGTCTGACTGCATCTAACAGAAACGTGAACCTTCATCATCATCAGATGGTTTCCTGCCGCTTAAATATGTCTTGTGGTCATTTTCCATGTAGCCAGACTGGACCTAACACTTCCTGCAAAGCCACCAGCCAATCAAAGTTCAGCATTATTATCCTGCTTTGCACATTGATTCTGCATTTTCATGAGAAAGGTTTAATGGATAAAACATGTTGTTTCAAATGAGACGCATTAAGGGAACGTTTCAGAAACGGCGTCTACAAGGCGATACTGAACAGCGGTTCATTAACACACTAGTGTTGCTTGATTTGAAACACACCCACTGTTTTCTATTAAAATCTCACAGACACAGAATTACTAGTAATCTTTGTAGGCACACCAACAAAGTATTTAAACATGCTTGTATGTTTGCATGTTCATTGCAGGCCATTATGTCGACTAAAGGGCTCTAATATAATTTCCTAATTGAGTAATTAGTGTGTTAGTGTATTAATTTACCCATTAAAAATGAACCAGCTTTCATTTACAATCTGACAGGGATACAACAGGAAGTGTCCAATCTTCATAATCATGCAAAGCAGAGATTCGAACGAGACGCATATTCATCGCTGCAAACGCTACGACTGTAAACGTTTAACCTTCCTAATCCAGCACGCACCTGTTGTGGGCGATGCCATGCGCTTCATTAGCCTTCTAAGAAATGACAGCCATAATAAACAAACAAACAAGCAAACAAACAAACAGGGGAGTCTTCATTAAGCAAAGCTCCTCTTGAAATCGAATCCAATTTCTTATGCTTCCGTCCCTCGGGGACTGTCACATCCTGACTCTCACCCTTGGGCTCCTGTCGACGTCGCAATATCTAAACAAGAATGCGCTCATGTATATTGCATGCGGTTTCTCGTCTTCAAACAGAGCCCTGCAGGCTAGACTTTACAAGGTATTGTTTGGTCTGCCCCCGGTGTCTTATCTCAGTGATTAGAGTTGACTCAAACCATCACCTGCGGTCCTGTATGGCAGCGTTGCATAATCATCAGTTTTCATCTGTTTGTGACGGGCACGGCACGGCTATCCTGGGGATTTTAAAGGCTTTTGGGCCGCTGCCGGTCAGCGGGGCGAGTCGGGAATCTTGTCTCCAGGCTGCATTAGCATGTGGTTTTGAGGAAAGTCGTGGCTTTGTGCTCCGGTATTGAGTTCTGGTGGGGAGAGAGTTTGACTTGATCAATAACTTATTATTGTTCATTTTTAACTTAATAAAGAAACAGATTGCAGCTCTTTTTTAAAACGAATCAAACAAATGAAACCGTTTTTAAACTTTCCATACAGCACCAAACATTTATATCTACATTGTTTTTGAGGTGAAAATTAATGTTATGTAATATATATTATCAATAAAAGTTTACTTTTATATTTGAAAATTACAGCATTCTGGGAACTGAAGTGATGAAAACGATAAAACACACAAGTATATACATAAGATTTTGAATATAAAAATTACATGCATTATTAATAATTTGCATTATTATTTAAAACAGTTCTACAAATTTCATTCCCCTAAAACATGTAACGTTATAAATGTAACAAGCAAGTGAAATTCTGTGACCTGTTAACTTCAGATTTAGAAACTGTATTGGAATTTACTTCTTATTCTCAAGTGTGAACAGAACTGGTTTCTTAATCCAGATGTGACTGAATCTCTAACGCTGCTCACATTCATGTGTTACCAAACCATGACTGTCCCAAAACCACAAGCTAATGCTTACCATGCAAGTCAGCCTGCAGACCTGAAGCGCAGCGTGTGGCGAGATGCAGCTGAAGGATAAAAATAGAAATGCATTTTAGCATGCGCTGCACGTGCGCAGTCCGCCGTGGGTGTAATGGAAAAGCGAAAGGAAATAATAAAGACATCAACAAAGAGAATCACTCTCGAGGTGCATTTGAGACGCGTTTTTTAGTGACATGAGGACACAGTATCAGCTGTAATGCGGCTGCAAGCGCAGACTGGCGCATTATTTAACACGCAGCCTGCGACGTTTGATTGTTTAACATGTTTGAGACCCTAAAAGAATGCATCAAGAATAAATTGCGCCCACTGACAGCGTTGTTTATTTGCATGCGCAGCATGCGGTAATTAAATGCAACCTGCATGCCACAGTTAACCTGTTTACCCTGCAGTTTTTTTTGCACAGGGTTTGCAAAACACAGCAGGCTACCACAGCCACGCCTACCACGCATTACTGAGACCTTACAGCATCGCTCCTCTGCCTATACAAACACTTAACCTGCCGTTTTAAATGCCAGACATGCGTTAAACAACACCACTTATCTGGATATATGCCCGGCTAACACTCTCCACTTTCATTTGAGGAATTACAGCAGCCAGGATCAATTTGAAATGTACACAAACATCCCTCTTAAAGTTCAGACCGCTCACTCAGTGCTGAATGAAATAAAGCTGTTCTGAATAAGAGCTTTTTTGTGTTGCATGTGCATAAAGCTGTAAAGTACAGTAAGGCCTGCAGCACTTCTATTGTGTTGCGGGTGCAATGCAATATTTATAGTTGCATTTTGGCTTTAAGGTAAAGATCTTTTCATAGTTATTACTATGGCAACCAATGTGGATGCAACTGGTATTGACTGAATTGTCCAAATAAACAGAATTAAATAAATAATTAAAAACAATTTCGCATAAATAAGGTCACATGATCTGTTTAAACACAACCTGTCAAAATGAGCCAATAAACAATCAAGTCTTTAAAATTCTGCAAATGACCAGATGCTGATTGGTTCCTAAGCCTCTATGTAGGCGGGGCCTATTGCTATCACATATAAATTGTGTGTATAGGATCACTGCCTAAAACTAATACCCTTAAACTGAAACAATATTCTCTCATTTAGGGAAGAAAACGAAGTTTGTCCGTGTTGCTCAGGAATGGGTCAACGCTTCCCAGAGTCTTCACGGATGCGATGCAGTTGCCACGGCAACCTGGGCTGGCGGCCGAGTGTGTGAACAWACTGAAGGAGGTTGACTTTAAAACAGGAATATAACATGCTGATCAGAGATGCTGAGACTCTGTGCGCTTCAGTTATCGGATTAGTATTATAAGAGAGCTATTTTAAAAACTTGCAGAATGTGTGTTTCTGTATATAACTTATATAGCTTGTATATATAAGCTTATAGCTAATTTAACTTGTGTATATCTTAAAGTCAACATTTACAAATTACAAGAAGCCCTGCCACTGCAATGTTGGCGTTCTGGGCGGTTGCCAAGGTGTTGCTAAGTTGTTGTTTACTGGCCTAGGTAAAAGTGTGGTAAGACACTTTTTACCCAACTGCACAGTTTAAAGTATCTACAATGCACATAATGAGTTAAACCAAAGGGTTTGAATAAACTTTAAACATTAGCAAGTTCTAGCAATGCTTATACTTAGTAAACACCATTAACCGTGACCCAGTAAACCAACCGCAACCACAATCTTCTGTTTTAAGAAGGCAGCCTGTGGCAACGTCATGTGAAATGTACGCTAGCAGCGGCTCACAGACACTGTCAATGGCTTTGAGAAAGATTGGTATTAATGTTCAGTCAGCGCTTGACTTTCTGTGCAAAGCACTTGACCAACGTGTAACCAGCTGCGATTCGCCGCTGAGCTTCATAGCCAATCCTTACGTTTAGCTCAAAGCAGCCAATTGAAAAGAGCGTCAGAAGGAAACAATTACAGGTTTAAACTGCAGACATTGCTCTCCGAGGAGCCATGGACTCGCTGAGTTGTGTCACAGAGCTTCATTGAGCCTGAGTTAGCAAAAGCACTGGCTCTTCTGTCAACCATTAGCATCTCTCTTGCGTATAATGTTATGGCTGTAATTCTGCTGTAAACGCATGCTAATGCGTCGCAGCGGGGGTTTTAGCGCAACCTCTTACTCTGCAGTGATTGGCTCTATCAGGTGTCTGTCACGATACATGTACCAATGAGAAAACGTTACACTTTTACATTGTCAGCAATTGAGCTTTTGCTAAGCCCCGCCCCCTTTGGGAGAATATTTTTAACAATCAAACTAGCGCAACAAAGAACAATTTTTAATTCCAATGAAGCTCATAAAGATGTGTTAAATTTCAAACATCTTTTATCTACTCAAGATGAAGCATTGTAGTCGAAGTCAAACGCCTATCAAGGAAGAGAAAAGCCTTAGAGAGAAACGTGAACCATCATGATACTGTGGACTTTGTAGATGCTATCAGCTACTAAATGAAGGTCTTGGTAAAGGTTGATAATCTGTTACCTGTTTCAATTCTGAATAAAACTTCTCCTGAGATGTTCGGCTCTTGTATGTCAACACGTTCCAGGAAACCGCAAACAGAGTGAGGCCGCATGTGTTTGGCTTCAATGAGACGCAGCGTTGCCAAACATATGTTCTCCGCCAGCGTCCTCACACATACACGGGGGCAGGCGCTGGCATCTATCAGACTGAAGACCTGGCAACATCCACAAACCGCTAGCAGCACAACAGCATTTGTTATTTGGGGAGTTTCGGGGGAGAGACTCTGGCAACGACTTTCCCTTGTTGGTATGTGGAGATACAAAAAATTGGTGTTTTTGTGTTTGATGAATTTTACTGTTAAAGGTTTCCAAAATGTTTATAATCTATTTCTTTATAGTCTTTAAAAAAATTAATGGAAAAAATTCTGAAACAACGCTATTTTTCCAGACTATTTAAGGTAGAACAGACAATTTCATAGAGGCTGGCAATAACAAGCTAGCTTTGATCTCACCTCCCCTTCAAAATGTTCTCCAAGGCCATGCTTAGTAGAACCTAAAGGAAACTTAATGAAAACATTAGGGAAACATTCTTTCAACCTAAAATTGTTAGCTCAGTATAACCTTCTGCTCACCCAGCTGATGTTCAAGTATCTCTGTAGGACAGCATCTCTGGGAATCGAACCCACAACCTTTGTGTTGCTAAAACAATGCTCCTCCAACACTATTGAAAACACATAGAGGCGTTTCTCAAAACTCTTAGAAAGCAAAATATGAGTCCCTGCCAGTCAACATGTGATTAGATTTCAACCCCCCATTTAACTTCAAGTGGCTGTTGTCAAGTTTCTTTCACACACAAAGTGAAAAGTCGCCCAGACATTATTGTTCGTTGTTATGAAGCTGCCAATCAGAACACCAGCCTTTAAAAAAGCAATCTCACCATTCTGCAAACATCTACGTAACGTCTACCTGATGCTCGTATTTTCTAAAAACCATCAGATGAATTACTGCCATATTCAAAACAACCCATTAATCTGCAACATGAGAATAAACATATATTTCTACAGTTTTTATCCAGCCAAAGATTCCCAGAAAATTGGCTTTTCCTGTTTCTCTACCCTCATTTCTCAGTTTCTTCACTTCACTCGATCTATCTCTCTTTCACTTTGATATCAGCCATGAGCTTGTGCTAGAAAATTGCAACCATTAATGCGTCTTTTTGCAGCGCTGCTGTCGTACAGAGCCGAGCAGCTCTCGTCATATTAGCCGTGAATGCATCTAATTCGCATTTGCGCAACCTGCAATTCTTCAGCGTAAAAGCTGGTTTGATTTCTTAGAGTGTGAGAACATGTCAGCTATAAAATAAGCGCCGCATGAGAAGCTGAATTTGACGTTATTAAATCTCAATAACAAATGCAGCTGCAAAAAACGTCCCGCGAGGTTGATTGCCAATTAGCTAGAATAAATGGCTGATAATGAACAAGCCTCTGCAGGTGTTTGTCACACAAACTGGAAATTATTTGTACAATTTTATGTGAAATTATGCAAATTACGTGTCAGATTGTGTTTGAAAGGAAAACCAAGGTAGCCGCGTCGCTACACGAGTCTGTGCTTTTAAAAGACGGCTGAAGTAACAGAGTAACTCCACTGTAAGCCAGTCTAGACTAAAACTGTATCAGGGAAGATTTAGCAAACTGCGGTTTATGGCAGGGCTGGTGTTCGGTGCCAAACGCATAACAGAGGCACCTGGTGTGTGGACAACAAAGACTCCAGGCCATGGAGAAATTAATACGGACAATTGAGTTTATGTTTGGGGAAAGCAAATAAAATTCAGGGCCAATTCAAGTTAATCTTCTGCCACAATTGTTCACGGTTTCACAGAGATTTAAACCTAAATTCCCACACGCAGTAATTCTTCGATATAGTTCTGTAAAGTAAATTCCAGCAATATGAGGGTGTTTTTACAAACCACCGCTTACAAACACCATTTCCTCTCAGTGTACCTCTGCTACAGAATTATAAGTCAATTTCCTGTAAACAACTTTGCATTTGGATTTAAATGGATGTCAGTGAATAAAAACAGTGAATAAAAACAGGCCTAGTTTGGTTAAAACTTCATCCAGGAGATGTTAACTTGGAATCTGAAGGAACTGAATGTTCTACCTGTAGATAAATATTTGTAATGTTACCGTCAGGTGTTGTCGCTGAACAGATGAACCCAATGAAGCCATCACTGACTGTGAAGAGTTAAACTACGTTTCCCCTCAGATCCCAGCAGAATCTGGGCCCTGTTCTGAACCTGCCAGCCTGTCTTATTTATTTACGCTGGTTATTTACCCTTTTAAAAATGAAAACAGTCCTGAGAGGTTCGAGTCAAAGCTGGAACCGGCTAAAGCGCCACATATTACCTGTCAGTCTGTGCGGGAGCGGGTCTGTACGGCTGCGTCGCCGCCGCCGCGTCGAGACGAATGCTAATGGACCGCTCGCGTTTTCATGTTCCCCCGGTGGGGCTGTGCTTAAACCAGACAGAAATAACTGAGCAAACATGAGATGCCTGTCAAATACAAAGAAGCTCTAGTGCAGTAGCTTTTAAACTATTGCTCTGCATACTACAAAATGTCCCAATTTCAGCATAACATACTATATAGTACACTATATACACATGCTATATATACTCTACATACTATATACTACACTATATACACATACTATATATACTCTACATACTATATAGAACACTATATATACTCCACATACTATATAGTACACTATGTACAAGCAGATAATGCAGATAAGCAGTAAATGGTTAAATTACACACACTGTAAAGCACACATGCTGCGAAAATATTACAGTATGCCATTTTTTCACACATGCCTATATTTGGGACCATTAATCCGTCCTGAGATAGTCTTCTACATCTTTTATGTTTCATCCTTCTCTCCTGTCCGCTTTCACTGAAACACACACTCTCTAACACTCTCACACACACACACACAAACACTTTCTCACACACACACACACTTTCTCACACACACTTTCACAAACGCACACGGTCCAGTAGACATTGCTCTTTTCAACACTCTTTGTTGTGGTACAGGTGATGTTGCCACAGCACTGAGGATGACATCACATCTTCAATAGTTGGTAAACCTTAAATAATTCCTATAACCTAATTTCCTGTTCCTCTTTTTTGCTGTATTTTACTGCACATAGCTTCAGGATTAACGCTTAGAAGGATTCGAACCTACAGCCTCCAAACCTCCTATCGCTAGACCACGTACAGTCTGTATTTCCTCCGTCCTCTCGCCGGAGCCCTTCAGACGTCTGTGATATTGCCGGAGCATGAATGAGGAGCGGCGATGATTTACCTGACACTCGTTTCATTTCGGGGTTAATGGGCCTAAAAACAGCGTCTGTCTCAGATCAGAGGGTGTAAAGCAGTCAGACTAAACCTGACCTGACAGCGCTCTCTTCTGTACTGTCACTCATATCCGCTGGTGCTCGATGCTAAACCCACTGGATGAATTATCTGGGTCCACCTAGATTTCAAACAGCTAACTCTATTTCCCCTGACTGTGCCTCTGTGTAACCCAGCTTACATGTGTAATAAAACCATTAAACATTTATCCAGTTAACCCATATGTTGACTCAGTGATGCCTGTTGTTGACTCTCAGTCTCTCACAAGCGTCTAAACTGCTTACGTACTCCTTACAAAACCTTATACGCAGCTCTCAAATACATATAAATTCAACCAGTCAGTTACAATAATATTGTTTAATAAATTTACTAACGCCCCACAATCGTCACAAACACAAATATTTGGTATGAATGCAATGGATGTCCACACTGCCTGTCTATCTGCATATCTATCTATCTGCATGCATTTGCATATCATTAAAGGGGACGTGGCTTTGGAGACCACTATGAGATCTCCAGAACTTACGTTTTTAAAGCCAGCTTGCTGCTGGCCCATCTTTAACCAAACTTGCACAGATTCTTGACTATTTCAACTCAGCAACTAGCATTTCTTCTGTGTACACGTTTGTGCTTTTTAGCTACAGAACTTGTGATGTTTACCCACCACAGGAGTGATAAATATAACTGGGCTCGCTTTCCTGAAATTCCTGATAGACGAGAATCGCGTCGCTAATCCGCCGTTGCGCGGCTGATCCGTAGCGCACCGCCCCTGCTTCAGGCTTGTCGCATTTACATGTACGCTGACGGCTAATGACGCCTGAAAAACTGCACAGTGGCGCATGATTAGCACTGGAGGCCGTTTCTCATGCCTATGAAACACAAAGACAGCATGACGCCTCCGTTTCCAAATGACACGACTAGCGTCTCATGCATATGTTATGCGGCGATGTGCATTAGCATTTGTAAGTGAAGCGACCGGATCGGATTTATTGCGTTAATTATGATAATAGTTATGCGTTCGTTTGTTCCAGAAGGAAAATCCTGGCGAGGCGCTACAATTTAACGTTTTCTAAAAAAGAAATGCGAGTGATTTTGCTTTGCGACAGTAGTGTGTTCTGAATGCGTTGCTAAGGTGTTGCCATGCAGTTGCTAGGGCGTTGTGGGTGGTTGTGAGGGCATTGCTATGTAGTAGCTAGTGTCTTGTGGGTGCTCACCAGAGTGTTGCTAAGCAGCTCCCAGAGGGTTCAAGGCGGTTTCTCATTGGCCTAAACTTGTCAAGAGTCGACCCATCCTCAAGTTTCTATTGGTTGCCTTCTTAAATGTAACTAAAAGAAGTTTGTTCATGCTCCATTTGATAAACAACAGTACAGCTTGAAATCAATCCTACTAGTATAACCGTAAGAACAGGAGACAAACGTGAAGTTTTCCAGCGAGATTACTGAACTCCAGTCGTCTGCACCAAACCCTGTGTGAACTGAATGTTAAATGACACTGCAGTGCCTCTGAGGTTTGGGGAACAAACTGTGTGAACAGAACCGGACAATTACTGATGCAATAATGTAGCAGGTGATCCGGCAGGACTCCGGCCCGTTTGATGCTTCGGAGTCAGAGGAAATCTGAGCTACATAACCTTCATCACGGTGAAGGACGGTCCAAAATAGATGCATGTATGCTTAGATTAATCGGTGATGTATCCAATCAGAAAGCATCTACATGCTACCTAAAGGTCATTATTCACATATTTATCACTCTGTTATTTTCTATAAATCAGAACATCAAGACTTGCCAATAAACGATAGTTCAATATAAATTGATCAAACATAAAGTAAAATTGTACATTATTAAACACAGCTTGAGTCTTTGGGTCAGATGACCGGTTGAGGGGTCGCCGGCCCCAGTGGTGCAGAAACGCTGCAGCGCTGCCAGGATGGAAATTGACTGTCAGGCTGCGAGTGCAGCAGGTATTGTGTGTTAATTGAATGTGTAATTCATTTACTGCCTCAGACTGCAGGGATACAGGTATGAGAGAGAGAGAGAGAGAGAGACCCACACACAGAGAGAGAGAGAGAGACACACACACACACACACACACAGAGAGAGAGACACACACACACACACAAAGAGAGAGAGACACACACACACACACACACACACACACACAGAGAGGGAGAGAGAGATACACACACAAAGAGAGACACACACACACACAGAGAGAGGGAGAGAGAGATACACACACAAAGAGAGACACACACACACAGAGAGAGAGGGAGAGAGAGATACACACACAAAGAGAGACACACACACACACACAGAGAGAGGGAGAGAGAGATACACACACAAAGAGAGACACACACACAGAGAGAGAGAGAGAGAGAGAGAGAGAGAGAGAGAGACACACACAAACATGATGTAATAAAAACTACGATGCTAAACACCTGTTCACCATATTAATGCATTACAGTCTGTGAGGTGAAAAGATATTATTCACCCAAAAATATCAAACACATTTACCCTTCTGTTGCTCAAACCCACACGACTCTCTTTCTTCTGTGGAACAACAGAGAAGAAACTTTAAAAGTGGCTTTCAAACTTCAAACGAATACAGAAAAAGTCCAAAACAAAAACGCTTTACAATTTTAATATGAACTCTTTCATATACCACAGGAAAAAAATTCAGAATAATATACCAGATAACACTTGAACGTTGTATGAATGTTTCTGTAACGTTTACCTGGAACCTGGCCTTAACTACCCATTAAAATGAATCCTTATATCCTTTTAATATGGAGAATCCTTATGTTAAGATGGAGAAATACAAACGTCTTTAGTAATGATTATAACACAATGTCAGGTATTATGTCTCATATTTACACAGGGTGAGAATATTAGTTACATAAATCAGTCTGTTTTTGATGTGTTATGCTGCCATCTAGTGCCTCTGTGGGCACACACACACACACACACACACATATACACACACACACACACACATATACACACACACACACATATACACACACACACACACAGGCAGACACACACAACCACTCACACATATACACACACACAAACACACACACACACACACACACACAGGCAGAGACACACACACACAAACACACACACAGGCAGAGACACACGCACAAACACACACACACAGGCAGCGACACACACACACAAACACACAGGCAGACACACACACACACACACACAGTTTCAAGCCAAGCTCACCATCAATAACCATTTACTGCTTAAACTGTCTTAAAGGAATAGTCCAAAAAAATCTTCCTCATGTCATTCCAGACTTGTGACTTTTGGTGGATATTTCTCCACAAAAGAAGATATTTTGAATAATGTTGGTAACCGGACAACAACTGCAGCCGCTGACTTGGACACAAAAACCACTGAAACATTTTTCAAAATATCTTCTTTTGTGAAAGTCATACAGGTTGGGAAGTAAATGAATAATAATTTAGGGTGAACTGTAACTTTAAACCTGTAGAACCTGGTTCTACAGACGACCACTGGGTGTTGCTAATGTCTTACAACTACAAAGTTACACAAGAAACAGTTTTACAGGTAGTAGTTTGTGCTGCTACAAATTATACATTTAAACTCTAGCAAAAAAAAACTTCATGAACGCATAATTGTCTGAATGCCTCAACGTTACAGTTTACAGAAAACATTAATTTCACAATTTTGTATTTTAAAATAAGACAAACCAGATTGTTAAATAAGAGTTAAAGCTTTAAAAACATCCACTGAAACCATACAGTATAAATCATTAAACTTTAATAATGTAGTGCATTACGAGGACACTAGTAACCGGTAAGACATTATTATTATTAGTCATTAACATGCTAATGTCTCCTCACAATGAGGTAGATGAGGTAGATGTTGAGGTAGATGAGGTAGATTTATGAGGGGAAGGTTTTGTTACACAGCAAACCTGCTGCTCAGCCCCTCCTTAATAATATTACCACATACGCTTGTCTCACCCTGAACGACACAAAGAACCGATTACAGAAGACGGGTCGCATGCAGAACTTCTGAAACATCAGAACACCAGAACAGAAGAGGCAAAATGCAGATAGTTGAGGAGGAACAGGAGAAGGGTGTGGAGAAGTCGCCCGCAGACAGCCCAAAATTTCTGTCCCACTCCATTACGGAAATACTGAAGAAACCTTCATCTCTGACAGTCCAGTCAGACACAAACCAACTCAAAACACCCGGATCAACACAAACACACCTGAAGACAGAAGCTTCTACAGTCAGCCAGCAGACAGGTATGCAAACCTTACATCTGTTTCAGCAACACTATATAGATTATAAAAGACTATATACTGTATGTATGTATGTACAATATATACATATATATAT
>JBAJNP010008478.1:0-20153 GCA_036877545.1 Yasuhikotakia modesta
CACACACACACACACACACACACACTGACATCATGTTCAGTAGTTTTCAGATTTGTGGACCTCAGAACTGATACCTGATCATTTGTGTTTTACTGCTTCTGCAGACATGCCTGGTTCTGACTCTGTGTGCTGCATTCTGGGTAAATTGGTTTCTTGATTTTTCACTTTCTGTTTGTTGTATGTTTGGGTAACACACTGCGTTGTGTAACAGAACTGACATGTTTGTCATGGTCAGTAATCTGTGATCAACTTTATTCTGTTTATAGTGGAAGAACAAAGGTCTCGCTTTACTGTTTTGTGTCTTACAATTTTTGGCTTTTTCTTGGTAAGCAACGCACATCTTTACATTATATTATTAATATTGTGGTTGTATGTGTTGATGTTTTAATATATAGTATATGCATTATTATTGCTATTATACTGAAATTGAGCTATGCAGACACTATTTATTGGTAATGGTTCTATATTTATATATGAATAATCCAAACAAGTGTTTTAGTTTTTAAATTTGAAGCTAATGCTTTTTATTTCACAGGTATAGCTTATCTTACATTCCATTTGCAAGGTGAGTTTTCTTATTTATTAAAATAAATAGTTAAAGAGATAAATAGATGTCATTTCAGTGGACAAACTAAATCATATGTTATTGATATTTAACTGGTGCACATGTGAATTCAGGGAAATTGGTTTGTTTTTGACACAGCCTAATTTATCTGAATAAATCCTAAATAAATGCAAAAATCAATGATGTACCATCTTAAAAGGTGAGTTTTGTAATGTAATAGTGTTTCAGTATCAATGTGTCGCTTTAATTGCTTTGTAGAGTAAAGTAAAGAGTTTATAGGGCTTAAATTTAATCTTTTTGGCTCTGACTTTTGTTTATCTTTGTCTGTTTTTGTTTAGGAACGTGATTATTAGGTTGTTCTCTATGTGTTTGAATTGAGATTCCTACACATTTGACCTCCAGTCACACACACACACACACACACACACACAGACACACACACACACACCTGTGTTTACTGTGTTGGGACATGTAAATGATGAAGGTTAGATCTCTGCCCTGAAGCTACAGAGATACATTTGCTTTCTGCCTCTGTCCAGTGATTTCAGAGAGTTTAGAAATAGACTGAGAAGAACAATAATCATTTTTGTAGTAGTGAGATTTTTCTGATTTGTTTTTTGCTGTAGTAAAAGTTATAATGATTATTTGCTGCTAAAGGTTTAGTAAATAATTGTTTTCCAGTGGTATGTTAGTGATAGATCAAAGCTTTCAGTTTAGTGTTAAAAGTCACTTTGTTTTACTTTATGCAGTTTTTTTGTGTTTAAGCTCGTCCCTTAATATTGTGTTTATATTTTTAGGAAAATCTTAATACACAGTCAATCACTTTATAACTTGAAACTAGACTGATATTAAAAATAACATTATTTATGTCTTTGTCATCTTTACTGAAGAGACTCACTGATGTGAAGAATAATATTTATGTGTGTATGGTGTTATCTAGTAATGTGGCTATTAAAGTGCATTATAGTGATTACAGTGATGTTTCAGCTTTATTTTGAATATTATGTACACGTGTCATGTCATTACATAGGAATTGTGAAGATGAATAAACAAGTGATTTTGTGTGCTTTGAAGATAAACTAAAACACAAAAAAGTGCACCAAATGTTCTTTCTGTGCTACAATTGCAACAGGCGAAATCATTTGGTTTTTATGTTTTGCTATTTCTCCAGCTGACAGTGAAATATCTGCAGCCCAAAATAAACATCACATCTTATTTAAATTTTGCTCTGCGCATGCGTGAATGTTGTGCCTCACCTAGAAACATTATTTCTGTTAGAGAGAAATACCTGTGCACTACATTGGGCCTTAAAATACTTGTCTTTACATGTAAGATCTAACTTAAATATTAAATATGTGAACTTCAGCGGATATTATATAGCGTATAACTTCATTATTCGCCTACTAAAGTTTTACACGTTGCTTTTTCATTCATTAGGACAATTTATCCCAAAATCCTGAAGCCATAAGGACAAAACTGCACTAAATAAAACAAATGCTGTTCATTAAACACATATCATTGCACAAACACAAAACTATACAAATACAAAAACTGTATGTTTTTTACTTGGCTCTTGGGAAACGGATAGATGATGTTGCAGTTATTGCTTTAAAACCTCAAACTTTACGACTGTGAATAAAACCACATATCCAATAACTTAAAACTACTTTTCGTCTAAGATTCACTATGACGCCATAAATCCTCACGAGGGCGTCAGTTCAGCGTCCGCGGGTCGCTTCTGTCTCTATAATCTCTATAATACAAGTAATAACTCATTTCAATAGGAAATTTGCACGTCCTGCTTACATGAAACAAACGTTATTTTAATAGACTTTACAGAAAACCCGCAAAATTATTTTATTATTATTAAACAGCCTCCGTTTTAAAAAATCAAAACTGTGTTTTTCACCAAAACATAATAATGTTATTATTTAACTAACTTTAATTGAATCATAATATAAACAAATGGACTCTTTCATCCCTATTGACTCGGCATCACTATGTTACGTTTATTTGAGTCGTAAGTCATCCGCAGGGATGCATTGATTTAAAGGATAAGTGAAGCTGGCAGGATCCTCCGGCCTCTTCAAACACCCCCGTTACTGAGAGGCATTGATCCACTTCTGCAAACCTCAGGACAGCGACGGACCTCTGGATCCACGTCTAACACCAGCCCTGCATCACTTGTGCTTCATCTGTAATACGGGGAACCCGCCGTGCCCCTTAAGTAACGGTGTGGGTTCTGCCATCGTACACGCCGGGTTGTGCGAGACAATGAACGGATGGAGGGATGTGCCGCGGGTGGATGGATAACGAACGAATAAAGGATTGTAGGCTTTGATATCGCTTAAGCGTTTCAGCGGCTCTTTCTATCGGGGTTCCCCAGCAGTTGCGTCGCAGAGGCGGGAGGCTTGGAACAAAAGCGCCCGGTGGAGCGGCGCTGGTTCCAGTACCGCGGACTCACGGCCATCCGCAGCCGCTACACGCGTCCACAAATGGAGACAGTCACCGGTTCTGCTGATCTGCACACATAGATCACAACCATCAAATCACTTTTATCACACATTCCCGTCATTCGTGGAAACATCCTGCAGTGATGAATCCTGCCGAGGCGGCGGATGAAGGACCGAACGATCCAGACACGGACCCGTACAGAGCAGGTAGACTTGCATGTGAGCGTCTGTTTCTACTGATGTCTGTGGGTTTAATATTGTAATAGGCGTTTAACTAGGTGCACCCAACACGCATCCACACAGATACACCTGGAGTTTCGTTATGGAGTTAAACAGCATTAGAGACCCACTACTTATGTGTCCCGTTATGTCTGAATGCCATCATTTAGTATAATGCACAGCCAGCCCATATATATCATGTCTTACATAGCCTTCATCACACACGTATGAACCTGCCGTGTTCCTCAAAAGCCAGGCTGATGTTCATAGAAGGTGTGCAACGCCCTGTCTGCTATATTAAATCATTGATTCATGTTTCTGAAGCCTGTTGATTCCCACAAACAGCTGAACGTCTGATATGAGAAGAACCAGCATTTATTCGTGTGGAATAAGGTTGAGATCTCTGGCTCTCCGGCCGTGTGGCATCCAGCACCCGCTCATACCTCCACCCACCTCCAGTGAATTTATGCACTTCAGACACTTAACAGCCTTTGAACTATAATCTGTATCATTGATCTACTTCTGGTTTACCTGGTAAAATGAGTCAATGATGTATTTATTGCATGTTAGCTATGGGGAGTAGAAGTATTAGACTGGGTGTGTGTGGAGCGTGTGTTACAGTGTGTTGGTATGTGAACGCGTGAGTTTGCGTGGGTATGTTGAGCACGTGTTGTGTTTTGTGTTATCTGCATGCGTGTTTACTGTATGCAACTTTCTACGTGTGTGTTACAGTTACAGTGTCACATTGTCACACTGTAACTGGTCACAATTAACACCTTCTGTTATGTAACATTACATAAAGTCTTTTCAGCAAAACCACCAATAACACAAATTTCAAAGTAGAGTTTTACAGAATAGTTTTGGCCAACATACACATCTGACAACATGAGAAAGTTAAAAAAAAGTTTGGTTAGCAGTGATAGATGAAGTTACGTATACAAGGCAGATTTCTGAGTGTGTTTTTCAGTGACCTCATCTGTCTCAGACTTCCTGTTTCTTATCCAATATACTGTATTTGGAGTCTTACATGGCTCTGAATTCTCATCAGATTATCATGTTCACACTGAGGGTTAATCACAGCAGTGGAAGTATGACTTGTCCACAGGAACATCAGCCACATTTTTAATATACTCTACAAAATACTCTACGAATCTTAATAAAACTACTGAATATTTCAACAGTTATTGCTTAGGAAAAAGATACATTTGACAACATGCCCCAACAGCGGCCAACAAAAATCACAGTTAATTATTTAAATACATTTGAAAGCATTTAAAACAGTCCGTCCTGACATTTATCTAACATTTATAATAAAAATACACTTGTCCTGAGAACCAACATCTAAAACTACTGCTAGAGAAAATGTATTTCTGTAATTTATGCATTTATATGAACCATTTCAGGCATAATGCATTTAAAACATTTGTGAGTATTTGAAACTATGCAAAAGGCAAATAAATTGATTTATTTGGAAGTAGTTGAATCTGTAACTGGGGTTGCCAGATATTGAGGAAAAAGCCAAGATGGTCAATTGTGTAATATTACTGAGACTTTAAGCTGCTTAGCTTGTGGGTCCCTATTGCATCGACTGCTCTGGCCAAAATGTTACAGTAATCTGTGATGTCAGTGTCTTCTTTCTGATATTATCAGCCAATGAAGAGATTAGTGTGTGTGTGTGGGTGAGTGTGTGTTTGTGTGCGTTTGTGTGTGTGAGTGTGTTTGTGAGTGTGTGTGAGTGTGTTTGTGAGTGTGTGTGTTTGTGTGTGTGAGTGTGTTTGTGAGTGTGTGTGTTTGTGTGTGTGAGTGTGTGTGTGAGTGTGTGTGTTTGTGTGTGTGGGTGTGTGTGTTTGTGAGTGTGTGTGTTTGTGTGTGTGAGTGTGTGTGTTTGTGAGTGTGTGTGTTTGTGTGTGTGAGTGTGTTTGTGAGTGTGTGTGTTTGTGTGTGTGAGTGTGTTTGTGTGTTTGTGAGTGTGTGTGTTTGTGTGTGCGTTTGTGTGTGTGGGTATGTCATCTTTATCTCTTGATATCTCTGTTACATAATAAATGACTCATTATTATTTTAATAGTTGCTTCTGTTGGCATTAGGTTCATTATTACTTTGCCAGTAGAGATTATTATTAATTATTATCGAAACGTTTTGATGAGATTTGCCAGAGATAATGATGTTCACAGATTATAGTATAATTGTATTTCTTTGTGACTTTCAGTAAAAAAAACTACAGTACATACTAAACTGTAGCAGTATGTAGTAGCTTGAATTCGAGCAGGGCTTGTAAAGACATTGTCTTGATACTGCCAGGGTAAATGCCAGGGTGTTGCTAAGGTGTCCTGAGGGTTGTTAGGTAATCAGCCTGCACCATAGACACGACTCAGAATATTTTCACCAGTTTTATCATCTGTTAGATTCAAACTTGGACTGTTTGGACAGCAATTTATATTCTTACAGTTTTTATCTTACCGAACACAAATTTTAAAATTGTTATCTTCAGCAACTCGACCCCAGAGCTGCAACCTGTATAACATTTGATTTGTTCCTGTAATCCTGACCGTACGGATTTTAAGACGCAAACGCTTCTCTCAGCTGGCTGTCCCACACACGCTAGGTGACTGTGCTTAAATTTGTTACATTCAGAGCCAAACCTTGGACCACAAACTTCATCCTCTGCAGCCTGTATCTCTGAATGAAGGCCTGAGGACTTAATGTAGCTGCTGCCAAGATTTCTGCTCAGAACTTAAGTAGAAAGGGTTCATTCTGTTTATGTTGACCGGGAGACCATCTATTTGAGATTGAGATTTTTTTTGTTCATCTGAAGTAACTTTTACTTTGTTATTTGTCTGCAATGCATGATTAAAACATTTACGCAGAATTCACATAACAAAGGCCAACATACCTGTCTAAATAACAGAGACTGGATTTCTCAGGTTCTTAGACTAAATCTAGGTTATGTAATATTTCAAAGCCATGTAACTATTAATAGATATTAGCAGAGGTTAGCAGACTGTCTAATCGCAGCTCCACAACTGCAGGCTTTAATTTAGCAAATGTGTGATTTGCAAAACTCAACAAAAGTCTATTTAAAGTCTACATGTAAAATACAAGCAATACATGTGAGATGGACGATTCTGTAATATAATATTTAATGTTGGTCTAAAGGCGTTGTTATTCTTTCATTGCTTTAAATGTTGTATTTGTTTCATTTACAAATGTTGAACAGTGAAGTGATTATAATCGATTAGCTGCCGTCTTTATAAATGATTCAAAACGCCGGGATGAATCAAGATCCTTCAGTTTATGTGTGAAGTCTCTTCTGGGACGTGTGATACTTGAGTAATTTAGGTAATGAACCCAGTGATGTCACACAGGGACACGTCTGCTCCACGAGTGGATTCGATTCTCTTAATAGAAATTTAGCCTTCAGAGTTCCTACCAGGTTAAATGCAAGTTAAACGCAACCCTTATAAAAACAGACGTACAGACTGTTCAAGAGCACAGATCCTGGGCCAGTGTTGTGTAACACAACACTAACACCAAACCACAGACATACATTGTTCTCAGACTTCCCTTTGGGTGGACCTGAGGAATACAAACTTATCTTGCTGGTCTTGCCACTTTTCTTTCCGTTCTTGGCAGGATTTGGTCCTGAGGGGATTTGGCAGTGTTTTGGCAGGACTGGTGGCATTTAATAATGCAGGGAGTGGGAAATGTTTGTGCGGATACACCCTGATCCTGTAACATGGGAAATATGGAAAGAGTTGAATTTTGGGTAATGTTTCCAGGTGTAACTCAGTGCATCAGATATTGACTCTTGTTGTTGATGTTAATTCATTCTTATACTGATCAGACTGCATGAATGTACATGAGGTTACAGGGATGCAGGCTTAGACCAGGTGCACACTGTGCTCCTTGTGTACTAGCATGATGAAGACACTGCATGGCATCTTTATAAATATGGATTTGTATGCAGTGAACAGATTTCTGACATCTCACTAATGCCCATTTTCTTTCGTCTGACATCCTTGACGTTACACAACTGTTTACGGTGCCCACAGAGACGCCAACATTCCTGCAACAGCTGCTAAATGCTGCAATGAAACGTCGGGCAGGTACAATATATCAAAGCAACACGGTGGACCAACATTTGGCTGCATCCCAGTCTGCATACTTGGCAAAATATGCAAACTACACACTATAAGTGTGCACTGCACAGTTCAGACACCTGCGTTGAAAATACTTGACTTATAATGTAGATGTTTCAGGTTGTGAAAGTGCTTGAACTTAAAATTGTTTTCCTAGTAACTAAAACAAGGTAAATAATAGTCGCATATGAAGACGCTCTTACTGAGTCTGCGCACAAACCTGCTGCCGGCGTTACACGTGTGAGCGACTCTTAACTGCAGTGACTGTAAAAATGACACATAACCGGTTGACTTGCTGCTATATTAACCTGTTTAATAGTTAATCAGCATTAACTCCATGAATTAACATTAATAATCGCGAACGATGAAAGTCATTCAACCTTTACAACGCGACTTAAACTCTTTCTGACTGGCGTGTAACTAGTTCAGGTTCACTTGCAAACATCAACACGGTAAGTAAACAGCAACAAAAACACTCAGTTATATCCACAACTTCGCTAAATCTTGAGAAGTGTGACGTTAAGAAGTGAGAAGTGTGACGCAGGTGTGACGTTAATCGGCGCATGTACGGAATTGTGGGAAATGTAGTTCTTGAAGGAGTAGCAGCGGTTTTCCTAGACGGCGCTTCAGCTAAGATGCTGTTTTTATTATAGATGTAAAAAGCAAGCAGAAACCTTAACATATGCATTACATTGAGAGAGTGAGAGTGAGTATACAGCTGTCGTGTATTTACCCAGAGCAGTTATATTTGTTAGTTATATTTGCACACATTTGCAATACACAGATTAAAAGTTTTGATGTTCTGCAAAAATGTGACTCTTAGATTGGAGGAAATGTGAATAGGGACCGAAGCTTTTAAACTTCTTAAAATGATTTTAAAAAAACTAAAATATTGTAATGTAAGTTGTTTGCTATATTTTGTGTATAATCTTTTTTACATATAGTTGCTGTCAAATCTTCTGTTGTGTAAGTTTTTGTCCTTTTAAGAATCAATCATTAATGAATGTTCTTCTCATTTCCTCTCTGTCAGCTCCATCTTTCTCTTCCGGGTCTCTCAGGAATGATGGGATAAAGGCGTCTGATGTCCTGACAGTTTTAAGAGAGAAAGTCGCCTTTGTCTCAGGTGGGAAATAAATATTTGCAGCTGAAACTCACCCCCCCCACACACACACACACACACACAAACACACACACACACATACACACACACACATATACACACACAAACACACACACACACACACACACACACACACACATATACTCACACAAACACACACACACACACACACACACATATACTCACACACATATACACACACAAACACACACACCCACACACATATATACACACACAAACACATATACTCACACACACACTCATGGGTATTACCATAATCATGATTTATGTATTGAGATTTTGTGTGTAATAAAATGATGCTCTTGTTTTCAGGAGGGAGAGATAAGAGAGGTGGACCAATCCTTACCTTCCCCTCGCGAAGTAACCATGACAAAATAAAACAGGAAGACCTGCGTAAACTGGTGACCTACCTCTCCACTGTTCCCAGGTCAGGGCCATAAACATCTGCATGCACATTTTAAACCAGGGCGTTAACGTTCCTGTAAAGTTTTGAATGCATTTGGCCTGCAGTGAGGATGTGAGCAAGCGAGGGTTTACCGTCATCATCGACATGCGCGGCTCTAAGTGGGACCTGATCAAACCGCTGCTGAAGACCCTGCAGGAGTCATTTCCAGCCGAGATCTCTGTCGCTCTCATCATCAAACCAGACAACTTCTGGCAGAAACAGAAGACCAACTTCGGCAGCGCCAAGTTCAGCTTTGAGGTGAGAATATCTTGATCTGTTTCTTCGCATGAAACGCTTTAAAATTCTTATGCTCTTTGTTTCCATTAGACCAGTATGGTTTCTGTGGAGGGATTAGCTAAATTGGTGGACCCAACTCAGGTGACATCGGATCTGGAGGGAACGCTGGAGTACGACCATGTGGAATGGACCGAGCTCCGTGTTTCTCTTGAGGAGTTCACCAGAGGAGCTTTGCACCTTCTCTCCCAGCTGGAGGAGCTGCAAGAGGCTCTTTCCCGTCAGGAGCTAGCCGCTAACGCAGAGGAAGCGCGGAAGCTCTCTGAGGAACACGCTCGTCTGAGGAAGACAATGACGAAGGCGCCGGTTGATGAGCTGGATCTCGAGGGACAACGGCTCCTGCAGAAGATCAGGGATGGAGGCGATGGAAGGCTTTCGGGTGGGGCAGACTTTCAGAGTTTGGTACCTAAGATCTCTGCCCTGCTGGAGAAACTTCAGGCAACGCGGCAGCATGTGTTGCAGGCCTGGCACAACCGCAAACAACAGCTGGACCAGTGCTTTCAGCTACGGCTGTATGAGCAGGACGCAGAGAAGGTGAGAGGATGAAAGAAAATGTGGAGATGAGAAAAATAATGGCTCCACCAATCAATGAGTGAATTATTATCTAAACTGTTGCTTGAGTTTATAGTCCCAGTAGCAGCTGTAAACGTGACTCATCCAATCAGGTTTTAGATCCAAAATGCATTTGATATAAAGTGTAAATAATTAATGACTGAATAATTATGATATAATCCCTTCTGTGGCTGCATGTCTGCAGGAACCCTCATGTTCCATTTAGAACCAAACCGAGAGAGAGTCTCACGCTCTCCGGTCCTGCTGAGAGAGTCCATCTGTGCTCCACTAGAGCCGGTGTACTGAGGGCTGTTGCTTTAAAACCGCCAAATGGAGAGTGTGTGTTGAGGTTCACTTGTAGGTCACTACAACACTACAACGTATGACGAATGTCGGTTCTTCTGTAAACATTTGGTCCGACATTACAGGCCGAGATCATAGTTTGCTACTTTGTGTGTCTGAGGACTTTGGAACAGGATGTTGTAGGACAGGAATGTCTGTGAATCTTCTCTCTCTCTCTCTCTCTCTCTGCAGATGTTTGAGTGGATAGGACACAATAAAGAGCTGTTCTTGCAGACGCACACAGACATCGGCGTGAGCTACCAGCATGCTGCAGACCTGCAGACGCAGCACGACCACTTTGCCATGAACTCTATGGTAGGAGGTCCAGATGATCTAATAGAACTCATGAGGGAAAGTCTTGACCGGCTTCATTGGTTCTGTCTGAACTTCTTCTTTACAGAACGCTTACGTGAACATCTCGCGCATCGTCTCCGTGGCGACGCGGCTGTGCGAGGCGGGACATTGCGCCGCAGCTCAGATACAGCAGATCTCGGGTCAGTTGGATCAGGACTGGAAGAGCTTTGCAGCGGCTCTGGAGGAGCGCAGCGCCGTTCTGGCCATGTCGTCCGTCTTCCAGCAGACGTCTGAGCAGGTAACTGTTCGGGGGATGAGCGTTTCAACTCTCCCTCCATCCGCTGAGGTTTTGTTGCCTGGATCTTTCATTCGGTGAAGTTTGAAGGTTTGTCCTGTCTGTGCTGTCCTCAGTTTCTGTCCAGTATAGAGGGATGGGTGAAGTCGTGTGGCGAGGGTGGGTTGCCGACGGTAACGCAGGAGCTAGAGATGGCCATTCACAACCAGCAGAATCTGTATGAGCAGGTCACCAGTGCATACACAGAGGTAATATAATAAATACATGTATTGTATTAATAATAATAATAATCATGCCACCAAATCTTTAGGTATATCTAAATAGGTGTTTTCTAATTACTAAAGGTCTGTGGTGTTTCTGATTTCAGGTCAGTCAGAAAGGAAAGACCCTGCTGGATGTGTTGCAGAGGCCGCAGCCCCCAGCTGACTCCGGGTCTCTGACAGCTGGGGCGGACTACAGTCAGGCAGTGAGGGGGGTTTTGGAGATGGTCCACAAGGTCGTTCACCAGTATCGTAGGCTGGAGGGTCTCCTGCAGCACCGCAAGCTGCGACTGCACCAGAGACTGCAGCTGTGTGTGTTTCAGCAGGACGTGCAGCAGGTGAGGGATGCGGGTATGCATGCACACATGCAGATTCACCAATCCACACACATGCATGCACATGCATACATGACTCAGACATGCACGCATGGGCACACATGCATACATGCACACGGCAGATGCATGCACACTCCAGTCTAAACTAGCATGCATACATAACAGACATGCATACACAAGCGCATTCAAGCATCGCATTAACATGCATATAGGCATGTCCACACACAGACATGCATGCATATAAATGTACTCATATATGCACACATACAGAACTATAGCCACGCTATACACAATTCAACAAACAGTCATGACTAAGGCTTGTGAAATGTGACCTATACTATCAATCTTTCAGCAGTTTTTGTTGTGTGTTTAAAGATGTTTCACCACCGGCAGATAAAACATTAAGTTCAGAGAGTATTAGAGGAAGTGACACTGATTCCTCCAGCCAGTATCTTCAACAATACCCTCCACTTCCTGTGGCCATCATTCAGGGTCTTCCTGTTGTCCCTTCACTGAATCTCTGTCAGGGATGTGTGATGATTTGATGTGACTGGATCCATTCCAGGTCTTTATAGAAATCCGGACCGGGCTTTGAGCTTGACTGGAGATCAGACATCTAACCGCTCACTGTTGAATCTCTCCAGAATACCTCAGCAACTGAACTTTCTAAACTCAGAGCTGCGATTAGGAAGCGTCTCAATAGTTCCCATAGGACAGAAAATCACAAATGACATGTCTATTGTATCTATTGTAACTATTTCTTTAGGCATCAGTTTAAATCTCCTATAACAGAGTCTATACCTGTTCAGTTTTATATGATTATATACGTGTATGTTTTATGTGTACCCACAGAAAAGCCATAATTGGTTACAATTACAAGTTAAACTGTGAATTGTTTATTATACTTTATTTGAAATAATTCAATATTAACCTCTGTGTGTGTCTGTCTGTGTGTGTCTGTGTGTGTGTGTCTGTGTGTGTTTTTCCAGGTACTGGACTGGATTGAAAACCACGGGGAGGCGTTCCTTAGTAAACACACCGGAGTCGGGAAGTCGGTGCACAGAGCCAGAGCGCTACAGAAACGCCACGACGACTTCCAGGAAGTGGCGCAGGTTAGAACAAACCCTGCTGGTGTTGTTTGAGCTCTTTGTGTCAGAGAAGCATATAATGTGTTTTGTATGCAGGCATTTTAATTAAGTTACACAGCCAACCTCCCTCACACAAACAGCCTCATCAGACCAGTCTGATTCACCTGCTGTCTGTCTGTCTCTCCAAGAACACGTACACAAACGCGGAGAAGCTGCTGGAGGTGGCCGAGCAGCTGGCTCAGACTGGAGAGTGTGACCCGGAGGAGATCTACACTGCGGCCCATCATCTGGAGGTCCGAGTTCAGGAGTTCGTGAGGCGGGTGGAGCAGAGAAAACTGCTGCTGGACATCTCAGTGTCTTTCCACACACACACCAAAGAGGTAATAAACACACACACCACTGATGGGTCTGTCTCTCTGTCTTATTTGTCTGTCTCTCTGATGTGTGTGTCTGTCTGATGTGCCTGTCTGACGTGTCTTTCTGATGTATTTGTCTGTATGACGTGTCTGTCTGATGTATTTGTCTGTTTGACATGTGTCTGACATGTCTATCTGATGTATTTGTCTGTCTGACGTGTGTGTCTGATGTATTTGTCTGTCTGACGTGTGTGTGTGCAGCTGTGGACGTGGATGGAGGACCTACAGAAGTCTCTGGTGGAGCCAATGTTGAACTCAGACTCTGTGGATGCGGTTCAGGAGCTGATCAGACAGTTTCAGCAGCAGCAGACCAGCACGCTGGACGCCACGCTCAATGTCATCAAAGAGGGGGAGGAGCTTATTCAGCACCTGCGGTGAGTTTAACAACGCTCATCAGCCTATGAGAATGAGCTCTGAATTAGGTCCTCATGCGTGACACTGATGGACTGGTTTAACAGATCAGAGTGTTCAGAGTCTGATGTGTTGTGTTGACAGGGACTCGGCTCTGGCCTGTAACAGGCTTCCTCACAGCAGTTCGGTGGCTCACATCGAGGGGGTTCTGCAGCAGCTGGATGAGGCTCAGGCTCACATGGAGGAACTTTTCCACGAGCGCCGGATCAAGCTGGACATTTTCCTGCAGCGCCGCATCTTTGAGCAGTACGCACTGGAGGTGTGTGTGCGTGCATGTGTGTGTCCGTGTGTGTGTGCGTGTGCGCATGCATGTGTGTGCGCGTGTCATCAAATGTAACCTTTTGTGACGGCCCCCCTTTCTAAACTACAGAGCCATCTAATCTATATCTGAATATATAATGGCACACTTATACAGTGTAAGATAAACTGTATCTGTGATATTATCAAGAGAATATTGGCAAAATGTCTAATATGTGACTTAAAAAATCATTGTACAAAATTTAATTAATGTTAACCTGAAGAAAACATTTTTAAATTAAGTAATTTTAGTTCAAATTATCTTTTAGACAGTTTTACATAGCAGCACATTTAACGCATAGTAATTTTCACATTTTTGCAGCTTTATAAGGAACGTTGCTGCTTGTATTGTGGGTGATATCTGGGCGTGTGTTTATTGCGACTGTGAGCCGTGAACGCTGCGGGTTTGTGCTGCAGGTGATGGGAGAGCTGGATGCATGGAAGCAGGATTTAATGCGACAGGCGTCGGACTTTAACACGGAGGAGCTCACGCTGGCCGAACAGAGACTCCACAGACACACCGAGCGCAAACTCGCCATGAACAACATGACCTATGAGGTCATACAGCAGGGACAGGACCTCCATCAGTACATCATGGAGGTGCAGGCGTCAGGTGAGTAGTTGGAGATGTACAGATGATGGGGGAGCTAAAATCTGGTGACCCTATAATGTAAATTCATCAGGGCTTTGTTCACGTAGATCCACATGAAATTACTGCAGAAGAAAAGCGTGTGGATAGTGTATAAATGTATACAGCGTCTCCAATAAACGGTTAATACATTGAGGAATCTAAGAAAATAAAAAACTTGCTAAATTTGATTTTTAAAAGGTGAAGTGTTGAGTTAAGTGTGTTAAGCGATGTTAACTGGAGTCGGGTGAAAGCCCTTAACACCCTCTGATGGCTCATACTGCTGAGAGCGCTCTCATCTGCTGGCTGGATGATGAGAGATGAACAGATACAGGAGGAAGATGAGATAAAGGAGTGTGAATCAGCCTTCTCTTCACTCCTCCATGCTCTGTTGCCTTTTATTGACAGTTACCATGGACACAACAGCAGAAACCCGCTGCACATATTATGGGCTGCCTTAGATACAAGCTCTGACAGATTAGAGGATAGAACAGACAGATGAGTGGGAAAGAATCATGCTATTATTTCTCATATTAATAATGCTGTGTGAAGGGGTGAGGTTGCTATGGAAACTCCTCCCTACATCCCACACCAAGTTTCCATGTTTCCATGGTGACAGGGCCCTCGCTGGTCACTCCGGGGTTGCTGTGGACACTTTTTAATCGCTTACGGATTGAATACTGCAGAGGCTCTCCTGTCACTCACACATCGTATTACCATGAAAACCGACTCCCGTGGACCACTGTAGGGTTTCCATGGAGATTGTCTGTCCAACATGCATTCCTGCAGTTATAGACACACAGACACACTTATAGTCAGTGGCAAATAATCTTTGCTGAGCAGATGGACATTCCATCACATGCTCATCTGTCTGACATCTCCTCGCATCCCATAATAACTGTTCACTGGAGGGCACAGAAACTGGCACAGACCTTCAGATAGTTGAGCTATAGAGGTTCTATGGAGAAGTCTAGCAGACCCTGTCACATTGTGATTGGTTAGTGTGTTATGATGTGGTGTTTTTAGCTTTGTGTATGAATGTTTGTGTGTGTTTGCATATGCGCATGTGCGTGTATATATGTGTGTGTTAATGCGTATGTGTATGTGCGTGTGTGTTAATGTGTGCGTGTGTATTAATGTGTGTGTGTGTGTGTGTGTGTTAATGTGTGTGTGTGTGTATGTGTGTGTGTGTGTGTGTGTTGTGCAGGTATGGAGCTGACATCTGAGAAGGAGGTGGATCTGGTCTCCAGGGTTCAGGAGCTGCTGGAGTGTTTGAATCAGAAGCAGCAGGAGCTGGAGGAGGGCGCAGAGCACACACACACGCGTCTGGAGCAGTGTCTGCAGCTGCGGCACCTGCAGGCCCAGGTCAAACAGGTGCGTCCATTACCACAGCCCTGCTTAAAATGACACTCATCCTGATGTTACAAACGTGTCTGTTCTTCTGACATTTATACTCAGAAATACATTCTCATGCAGTCCCAGATTTTGACTGATGCTATTAGCACTGAGTACAAGTGCCAGGCTAATTGCTTTTTATCTTTCACACACACACACACACTTCAGCCCTGCATTTTAAAGCAACAGTCAGATGGTCTTGTGACGTCAACATGGCAGCACCCGTAATGTGGCCCATAAATAAAGAGTTTTATTAAAGCTACTGATTGATCTTATGTTTGTGTAGGTTTTTAAGAAGCACTGCCCATTTCTGTGGAAATAAAAAGGTTGAATGAGAACAAATGACTGTACTTTAATGTAATGAAGTTTACAGTAATGAACTGCTGAGGAAATGATTCAGAATAAAATTACCTCAGATATCTTACCGCACACATAAATATATAATCATATATTTATATATTGTTATAAAGTTATTGTAATGAGAAATGATTATTACTGCAGACATTATTAACACTGTTATGTAAATATAAATGTTTTCATGAAGCTACTGTGTGTGTTCAGGCATTAACACACGTGTGATGGTGTGTGCAGGTGTTGGGTTGGATTCGTAACGGTGAATCAATGCTCACAGCGAGCACAACCAACGCCGGGTCTCTGTCTGAGGCGGAACAGATACAGAGAGAACATGAACAGTTCCAGCTCGCCATAGAGGTACACACACAGCTAAACACACACACACCCCCCCCTACACACACACATAAATACATACACACACCTAAACACACACACTTCTATACATACATGTTCCTCAGACTCAGCAAGTGGCAACATTATAATACAAACATTAATAATAATTTTCAAACCCTTGTAACAGCAGTACTGCAGTTAGTGGAGCAGTTGTCTGCTAGTTTTAAACACATGATTCAGACCCTGAGATGAGAGACTCGGGTCTGATGGCAGAACTGATGTCTTTATAGCTGCAGTATGTCATAAGCGTATAAATTATATGCATTGTGAGCATCAAAGAGATGGAAAAGCAAAAAGCTGACTTGATCTTTTTTTTAAAACTCAGCGGATTTACGAGCAGTTACCGTTACTCTGAGACGAACACTGAGTGTTAATTCAGTAAATCGCTCGGCTAACGACAGATGCTTTAAATCAAAGAAATGGAGGCTGAATATTAGCCAAGATGTTTCCTCCACCGAAGGAGAATGTTTCGTTTAAACGCACGACGTCTAACGGATCGTGTCTTAATTACTCTCTGAATAAGAAGCCCTTCATTGCCCTCCTCTTCCTCTACTGTGGTCCTTGTTTTACAAATTCACCTCCTGAAAGCTTGTCTCAGATCTCCTCTCTGCACCTCCTCAGTCTCTCCTCCACGCCGACTCCCTCCAGCGAACCCACCAGAGCGCCCTGCAGCTCCAGCAGAGGGCGGAGCTGCTGCTGCAGACGGGTCACTACGACCCGGACGCGGTGAGGGCCTGTGCCGAGACCGTAGCCCTTCACTGGCAGACCCTCATGCTGAAGATGGAGGACAGACTGAAGCTGGTGAACGCCTCTGTGGCCTTTTACAAAACATCAGAGCAGGTGGGTTACAGGAGAGTGGGGGCAAACATTCATAGTTAGACCAGAAATGTCAGCGCCCCCTAGTGTCAGTTTAAATCTACTGACAGGACTTTGACAGAACTTCATGTTGATATTCCACTACAGCAGTTTTGTGTGTGATGTGTGTGTGTTATGTGTGTGTGTTTGTGGGTATTATGTGTGTTTGTGGCAGGTGTGTAATGTACTGGAGAGTCTGGAGCTGGAGTACAGGAGAGAGGAGGACTGGTGTGGAGGTCATGATAAACTGGGATCAAGCGCAGACACTGACCACGTCACGCCACTCATCAGCAAACACCTGGAGCAAAAAGAGGCCTTCCTGAAGGTACACCACACACACACACACACCCACACTCTCTTACACACACACACTCTCTCACACCCACCACACAGAAAGACACACACACTCTCTCCCACACTCAATGGTTGGTCGGTTACAACACACAAAGACACACACACAATATACACACACATTAATACACACACTAGTTTATAATGTAAAAGTGCTGCTGCATGTTCTGTGGTTAGGCGTGTACTTTAGCACGGCGCAATGCGGAGGTCTTTCTCAAATACATCCATCGAAACAACGTCAGCATGCCTGGAGTCGCCCCTCACAATCGCGCCACCGAATCCCAGGTCAAAGGTCAGTGTGGGACTAATTCATGCGCTCCAGCTTGTGTGTTTGTTTGTAATTGTGTATTGATTGATTTTGTCTCTGTGTTTTTTTCAGGCATTCTGAGTGAGCTGCTACAGCGAGAAAACCGTGTGCTTCATTTCTGGAGTCTAAAGAAGAGGCGTTTGGACCAGTGCCAGCAGTACGTTCTGTTTGAGCGACACGCCAAACAGGTGCGAGACGGTTTCAAAAGTCATTCTGTGAGAAAACCGATAAAGCGCTGGTTTTGAATTTGTCTCTGCGGCTTAGCATAGCAAGTAGCATTTTCCTGTTCGAGAAAACTCAGGTGTCCGTTAAAGAAATGTGACAGCACAGAATAAATGTGTTAAACTGTGTCTGTTGTTCAGGCCATAGACTGGCTGCAGGACACCGGGGAATATTTTCTAACCACACACACGAATCCTGGTGATAACAGCGAAAAAACTCAGGAACTAATGAAGGAATATGAAGATTTTCGGGTCTCTGCTAAGGTAACAGCTGATATAGGTAATGATGGAGGGATGGATGAATGAAGGAGGGATGGATGAATGATGGAGGGATGGATGAATGATGGATGGATCTGTGGAGATGATGCTTCTGTCATCGTTTCCACCAGCAAACGCAGGAGAAGGTTAAGCTCCTGATCCAGCTGGCTGGAGGTCTGGTGGAGAAAGGTCACGTCCACGTGTCGGAGCTGAAGAGGTGGGTCTCCACGGTGGACCGGCGGTACCGAGACTTTTCACTGCGCATGGGTCAGTACCGCTGTAGCCTGGACCGAGCGCTGGGGCTGTGCTCTGAGGTGAGATTTCATCTTCCTCTGTTTCCACGGAAACACACGCTGTACTGCATGATCGTTCATATTATAATTTTGGCCAATGAAACGCTCTTTAGAATGCAAATGCCCCGCCCCCTGATTTTACCTGTTCTCTAGGACAATAAGGATCTTGAGCTGGACATTATTCCTGCCAGCCTGACCCACACGGACCCCGAGGTCAACCTCAGTGACCCTGACCACGAGGAGAACGAGGAAAAGAAGAAATCGGCCCGGAAGAAGGAGTGAGTGTGGACACATCTCAGCACAGCTGAGAGCTTTTAAAAGCTGCTTGAAAATCCTGTTTAATCTAAACCATTTAAACCATTTCTCAAAGAATAACCGCGTGAGTCTCAGACGAGCGTTGCGTCTGAACACCTGTGGTTGAGTTGAGAGTGTCTCTCTGCAGGTATATTATGGCTGAGCTGCTGCAGACAGAGAAAGCTTACGTACGAGACCTGCAGGAGTGTCTGGAGGTGAGACTGTCTGTCTGCTGTAGCACCTGCACAGAGTTTAGCATGAACTGCACAGAGTTTAGGATGAACTGCACAGAGTTTAGCATGAACTGCACAGAGTTTAGCCTGAACTGCACAGAGTTTAGCATAAACTGCACAAGTAATACACAGCAGACATGTTAAGAGACTGAAACACCAAAGATAAAGTTGAGGAAAAAAAATATTTTAGCATATTTCTTTAATGTCACAGTTAATGTCTCTGTTTGTACCTTTAGACGTTTATGTGGGAAATGACGAGTGGCACGGACATTCCGGCTGGAATCGCCAACAAGGAACATGTGATCTTCGGAAACATCCAGGAGATTTATGAGTTCCACAACAAGTACGTTTTCAATCTTTTCCCACAGGAAATTCCAGGTTTCTGTGCCATAGACCAGCATGCGTCCCATAGCTCAGCACTGAAGGTCTCTATGATGGACCGTGTAACTGTGTGACGTATCTGTGGTGTCATTACTGTTCCTCTCGCTTATATTAAAGATTAGGTTTTTTCAACCTGAATATAAACTTTGGTGCATAAGAACCTGTCAACAAAATGTTGAGTGGGTGCAGAAAACATCCTGGCAACCCCCTACAAACACGCTAGCATCTTCAGGGCCACTAATAAAACATCTTCAGATAATGTCAACACATTTTTTGCTTTTATTAATTTATTTGCAGTATTTTTTTGAAAGAGTTGGAGAACTACGAGCAACTGCCAGAAGATGTGGGCCATTGTTTCATCACGTGGGTGAGAAGAAACATCATGTTCTTCTCATGAAGATCTTTGTTGACCATATTGTGGCTGGAGTGGTTTTAAACTCCTGTGAGGTTGTTTGCTGCATACAGTGAACGTGTTTGTTTATTTGTTTTCTTGTTTAAGGCTGATAAATTCCACATGTATGTCACCTACTGCAAGAACAAACCTGACTCCAGTCAGCTGATCCAGGGTCAGGCCGGCAGGTTCTTCGATGTGAGTTGTCTCTCTGTTTCTCGTGTTTATTATAGGAGGTTTGTATTATAAAGAACAG
>JBAJNP010008479.1:0-20151 GCA_036877545.1 Yasuhikotakia modesta
ATACTAGCATATATACTAACATTCAGTCGCTTAAAGAACTACTACAGAAATATTATAATACTGCAATTTACATGTCGCTTTTGTAAAAGTTATTTAAATAGTTAAGACACTTAACTAGGATTTTGAACCAAGATTTTTTTAAATCGCTTGTCAGTGTTTAACATCACCAACATTTTCTGTAAAAACATGATTATTATTTTTAAGGATTTATTCTGTTTATTGTTGCACAAAACAAGCGTCTGTATTTTATCTATATTCTGCGCATTATTGACGCACCGCGGCTGTCAGGTGCCGCGTCACCGAAGCCGTTGTATGCGCAGATCGCGGGGCGCGTTGACGCTCTCGAACGCTCGCCGGACGCCGTAGCTTGTGATCCGGGAGGAAGAGCGACATTCCGCATGGATTTAACAACCTCCGGCGCGGATCGCGTCAGGATACGGTGTCCCGTTGTGTGCAGATATCACACGCACGCGTGTTCTCGTCGATGGGGCTGATGTTTATCCTCTGAGAGCATAAAACTCACTGGAAACGGGGAGAAGTGCGTGTTAGCCTGCTAACCGTCTGCGCGAAACTACAATAAAACCAGAGTCTCCACGTCCCATGAGATCAAACATCTGCTGGAAACTACAATAAAACCAGAGTCTCCACATCCCATGAGATCAAACCCAAGCTGGATCATCCCATCGCGTGAAGGTGAAGGAGACGTGCGGGTTTGGGGCGGTGGGGTTCGGATGTTGTGGGCCGAGGGCAGGCGGTTCGGATGCGGGGACGTGTTGCACGTCACATCTGCAAACGACCCAAAATCTCCGCCTGCTTCGGTATTTAAGCGATTAAAGTGGTTTTTAACAGGTTTGTGTTGTGTAATAACGCGACTCTTCAGGTTGTGATGATGAAGCACAAATACTGCCCGTCAGTAACTGATCACATGTTTGACATGTTATTATTATTGTGATGGTTATGGCGTATCATAGGTTCGTATGTGTTTCATAAACGCTTAACAAAGCGACTAAAGGCGTTTTATTGGGATGGTAAACAGGCTTTGGGTTAAAATGTGTAAATATTGATCATGGTCAGTGTACGTCGGGTTGGTCACGTATTGTGTGTTTTTGGTTAAACTCCAAAGTCTCGTTGTGGTGCTTTAAAGTGTTTAAAGTGTTTTAAAGTATTTTAAAGTATTTTAAAGTGTTTTAAAGTGTTTTAAAGTACCATTTAAAGAGCTTCACTGCATTAAATAAACACACACACATAAATCGCTGTATTATCATGTGATACCATCACTTGCTGTAGGAAAAAACTGTTCAGGGGTTTTTCAGCAGGTCACAAAAGCTTGTTTTTAATTTATTAAACTCTTTTTACTATGTAGTATTGCTTTAAACAGCTTTACACATAATGAACACTGATGATACAAGACTGTGTGTCCCGTGTGCCCGTGTGCCCGTGTGCCTGTGTGCCTGTGTCCCGTGTGCCCGTGTGCCTGTGTCCCGTGTGCCTGTGTGTCCCGTGTGCCTGTGTGTCCCGTGTAACTTATCAGCTTCTATCTCACTTTCTGCAGAATTTTCCCTTTTGCTTTCAGAGGCGTTGAGAATAATAGCTCATGTTCCTCCAGATCAGGTATGGCGCTGAACACTAGCCTGTGTGGAGTGACCCTGGGGGTGGACGGCATGACCTGTGGGTCTTGTGTTCAGTCCATCGAGGGACGGATTGGGGGTCTGCCGGGGGTCGTTCATATACAGGTGAGTGTTAAGCTAGTGTGAGTGGCTGTAATTAAACAAAGTTAGCAGTAATAACTAGCGTTTGGTTACTAATTTGTTTTGATGTCTGTGTCTATATGCTATTTAATAGTGTGTGTGTGTGTGTGTGTGTGTGTGTGTGGTCCTTCACTGTATATTTCATTGTGTTCAGTCTTATATAGTGGTTTATTATTAACCGTTTTGTACGTACTGTTTCAGTTTATGGGCTAGTCAAAGTAAATTTCAGCTGTAAATTTTAATGTAAACCCAGCCACAGCCACAGATTAAATTTCCAGGTGTCTTTTTTCCATGAATCATTGTATGATACTAGACACCAGAGCCATTTGGGTGGCTGAGAGAGCAATATAAACTAGTAATAACATTAACCAGAGCTTTCCCTCCAGCCACTGTCACATAATTGAAGAAAGACACTCGCATGTTAAAGTTAAAACGCAGCGTAATTGTTCCTAATTCATTCTGCCCTTTCTCTTAAAACACAGTTACCCTGCAGACACGGGTCAAATGGGCAGATAATTGAATCATTTGTTTGTAAGATGTTGTTTTAACCTTTAAAAAGCAGGAGCTGTTAAAGTTTGTTGACCAGTGCTGTCAAATAGCAAAAGCTATAAATGTCCTTGTTGAACATGGAAACTAACAGAATGTCTTTGTTTAAGAGTTTAGTCAAATCACTGAGTTCAGCCCAGCATTGTGTTTATTGTGTGAAACAGACTTCCTGTTCTGTCTGTATCTCTACTCTTCCTGTACTCTCTGGATGTGGAGGTCATGGTTTTAGGGTCACATGATAGTAGACTGACTCGCTGCCTGAGGAAATGTTTACTTTAAATATCACACAGATTCATTTTCTCTGTGTTTACAGTATGGCATGACCTTAAGTGCCATAGTAGGTTTTACGCACTCAGTTTAGTCTGTAACAGAGCGTAGTTCACGTAAAACATAAGTCACATGGGCTTCAGAACAGAAACTGAGACCACTTGTAGGAGGTGGTCTGAGATTTGACTGCACTGGTCTGCTGTATTCTGAGCTCTGTATTGTGCAATAACAAACACAAGTTATTCCTTCTTACCGCTGTTCCTACAGCAACCGTGTGCCTTTTTATTGGCCAATTTAACTCTATGTCCTGCATTAGAAGCCTGAATCAGCACATTCTCTCACGTCTCATACCGCAGGTGTCCCTGGAGCTGCACAACGCGACCGTCATATATGACCAGACCCGCCACAGTCCAGAATCTCTAGCTGAAGCCATTGATGACATGGGCTTTGAGGCCAGCCTGACAAACAGCACCTCAGTACCAGTTCCAACAGAAACCACCGTCTTCACCAAAGCGGGCTGCAACACAGATTCTGTGCAGCGGGCCCTGAGCAGACTGGACCGCATGAGCGGGGTGGTTGTGTCTCAGGACAGTGCTGATAATGTGGCCGTTACGTTCGTCCCGTCTGTGGTCAGTGTGGAGCAGCTGCGTGAGGTGATGGGCTGTTTGGCTCCAGATGCTGTCCAGGGGGGTCCAGCAGGCGGTTCACAGGAAGTTCCCGCCTCTCGCAGAGTGGAGCAGGTGAAACTGAGGATCGAGGGAATGGTGTGTCTGTCCTGTACCACAACCATCGAGGGAAAGATCGGGAAGTTAAAAGGGGTCGAGAAGATTAAAGGTATCACAGTATAAACTCCAGCTTCATCACGTTTTCCTGTAAATGATACTTAGTGTTGTGAAGTTTGTTATTACTCGTTGACGTGTTGAGATAAGAGAAGTTGACGTAAACTGAGATAAAAGATCTTACACAATCTAAACGTTGTGTCACACGATCACAATGACCTTCCTGTTTAGTTACTATTATTTACATTACTGCATTTGGCAGTGCCTTCAACGTAAACATTTTATTGTTACTTGTCTTCCATCAGAATCTTTGCTGTTTGAGGTAAACTGTTGCTTTAAAGGTTGTAAACACAATCTGTTTAAAACAACATGATTATAAATTAATAGTTTTGTTTGTACTTTCAGTGTCTCTGGACTCTCAGGAGGCCACAGTGTTTTACCTGCCGCACATCGTCTCGGTGGAGGAGATTGTGAAGCAGATTGAGGCGGCTGGTTTCAAGGCTTCGGTTAGGTCAAAACCCCGGCAGCTGAAGCTGTCAGCGAGTGAAGTGGAGCGCTTGCTCAACGCTCCCAAACCGGCCTCCTCCTCACTGGAGGAGGTTTCAGAGCCGTCTCCGGACTCCATGGTCACCTCACTGTTTCAGGTTACAGGAATGCACTGCAACTCCTGCGTGGTAAATATTCAGGACAATATATCCAAGCTGCTGGGAGTGAGTTCAGTCATGGTGTCCTTGGAGAGCAAACAAGCTTCCATCCAGCATAACCCAAAACGAGTGTCAGCAGAGGAGCTTCAGAAAGCCATTGAAGATCTGCCTCCAGGGAAATTTAAGGTTCAGTTAAGCACTCCACAGACCACCCGGTCTTCTCCAGAGCTAAGCTTCCTCCAGCCGCTGGTGTCCGTGGCTGAGATCCGCATCGAGGGCATGACCTGTGGCTCCTGTGTGCAGTCCATCGAGGGCATGATCTCTGAGAAGAAAGGAGTGAGATCAGCCCGAGTGTCGCTGGCCAATCATCAGGGAGTGTTTGAGTATGACCCACTGGTGACCACACCTGAGGAGCTGAGACTGGCGGTACAGGACATGGGCTTTGATGCTTATCTGCCTGGTGAGTGTTTAATTCCACATCCTGTGGTCCAATATCTGCTGTAATAGCAGTCAGACATGTTACACACCTGTGTTTAAAATGACAGAAGTTTCCTGACAATATTAATAATGTCAATATTGTCGTTGATACGGACTGGAATTTATAAAAGCATTTTGTGCGTGAGTTGAAAATGTTAGGAGCAACTTTTGCAAACTGTAAATGATGAGAAAACGGTGTCCTTTTAGAAACCGTCTGCGTTTGGAAATCATGTGGGGTGAAATCGGATGTCTTCAGCACAAACCGATGTGCTAAGCAACAGTTTTCTCTCTTTCACTTCATGAAAACACAGGAAGCTGTGTAACAAACACTAGTGCAACAAAATCAAGGGCAGAGAATGTGCATTACTGGTGTAATAGACCTTTGTGCTGTTTTATCATGCATATATCAGCTAAATTTATTTTTAGATAAGCTTAATAAATGAAGATTATTTCTGCTTATTTAAGACCTTTGCTTGATGTTTTGTAACTTGAGATGTTTTGTGTTGTTTGGCCAACTAAAACTATTACCAGTAATTGTTATGTTGTGTTCCACACCCAGAGATGAACTCCTTGGTGCCCTCAGTGGTGAAGAGCCCATCGCAGACAGCGGCACCCCTCAGAAACTCACTGTTGTCTCCCGTCTGCTCAGCTGGGAAAGAGAAGGAAGCGGAGAGCGACGCTGAACCGTCAACAAACACACATTCCAAATGTTTCATCCAGGTGGGAGGCATGACATGTGCCTCCTGCGTGGCCAACATTGAGAGGAACCTGAAGAACGAGCGAGGTGACCTCAGAGCTCCTCAAAACAAACAAATAATAAAAAATACAACAAATGTTGACTGTTGTTTGTGTTAAATCATTTTCAAATCTGTGGTTTCTCTGTCTGCTGTCTATAAAGGGTAGCTGCAGAGCAGATTGTGAAGATTTTATTGCTCTTTTTCAGGGATTCACTCCGTTTTGGTGGCACTGATGGCCAGTAAAGCTGAGGTTCGATACAGCCCCTCCCTCACTGATCCGCAGAGGATAGCCGAGCATATCAAAGAACTGGGTTTTACAGCCACAGTCATGGAGAATTACGACGGCTCTGATGGATTTCTGGAGCTTGTGGTCAGTATGTCAGCAGGTTGAGTTTGAGGCGTTTGTGTGTCAGTGAAGGTCTGTAGACAGCATGCTGTTCTTTCCCTAGGTCAGAGGAATGACGTGTACTTCCTGTGTCCTCAAAATTGAGTCAAACTTGATGAAACAGAAAGGCGTCGTCTATGCTTCTGTTGCCCTGGCAACTAATAAAGCCCATGTCAAGTATGACCCAGAAGTAACCGGACCCAGAGATGTGATCAGATTGATTGAGGTAAATTCACTTCTTATTACTTCTGATCCGAAACCTAGTGGGAACTGGAGCGGTTACAAAGTGTGTTATAGTATCTAGATAGAAAAATGGATCACTGCGCTATAGTGTGTGTCCCTACATAGAGTTTATGAGGTTCCATGTTTTGATGAACAGAATTTGGGATACGAGGCCTCACTGGTGAAGAAAGATCGGCCAGGACGTCACCTGGATCACAGTCACGAGATTCAGCAGTACGTACAGTAATGAATGTACAGTAATAAACAAGTGTTACAATTACATGTTACAGGTTACGTTAGTTAACATTAGTCGACTGCCTTGTAATCGTGAACTAACAATAAATAATAAATAAATCAACTGTTGCATCTGTTAAAATTACTGAAAAATTTGTACTTGTTAATATGATAATGATTAATAACTGTTCATTGTTTTTGTTAGCTTAGGTTAGCTAGTGCATTAACCGTGTTAACAAATGGAACCTATTGTAAAGTGCTGAAAATTTGTTTAACAAACAGAAAAATGTTACCTCACGTTTATAACTTACATAGACATTTAAAGTCCAGAGTTTGTGGTTGTTGTTTGGTTTTGTGTATGTAATAGTGTTTGGTTTCTTCTGGCAGGTGGAAGAGATCTTTCCTCATCAGTCTGATCTTCTGTGTTCCTGTCATGGGCATGATGATGTACATGATTATCGTGGATCACACCATGGAGATGTCCCACCACCATAACAGCACAGCTGAGGACAGAATGGAGTACCACTCCAGCATGTTCCTGGAGAAACAGCTTCTGCCGGGTCTCTCCATCATGAACCTGGTCTCCTTTCTTTTCTGCATCCCTGTGCAGGTCTGCTCTCGTTTAATCTACATCGTCTCTTTCTGTGTTTGAAATTTTGTTTAATATTCAAATATTATTACGTATGAAAGTAGTTTTTTGGTTAGTGATGGTTGTTTTGGTTTTTCACCACAGTTTATTGGTGGGAGGTACTTCTACTATCAAGCCTACAAAGCTGTCAAACACAAGACGGCCAATATGGATGTTCTTATAGTGCTGGCCACCACGATCGCCTTCACGTACTCTGTGGTGGTTCTTCTGGTTGCCATGGTAGAGAGGGCAAAGGTCAATCCCATCACCTTCTTCGACACGCCGCCCATGCTGTTTGTCTTCATCTCGCTGGGCAGGTGGCTGGAGCAGATTGCAAAGGTGCCCTTCCCATCACTGTAATACCGTGAACCAGCATTTCCAGCAAAACCAGTTTCTGATCTGCATGCTTGTAATTCCATTTCCTGGTGGCTCCGCTGTACTGATGCGGGTTTGTGTCTCGTCTGACTGTCTTCACAGAGTAAGACGTCAGAGGCTCTGTCCAAGCTGATGTCCTTACAGGCCACAGAGGCCACAGTTGTCACACTGAACGCTGATATGTCTGTGTTGAGGTTTGAATGAGTTTTATCATTTCATGTCATTATGGTGCTTTTAAAAATTCTTCCTTAAACCTGTTTTATTCCTCACTGTTGTTTTTATCCTCCTTAAATTTCCGCAATGAGTTTAGCCTGAATTTAACAAATTTAAGGCTGTAGTCTCCTATTAGCCATTAGCAGTGATGTCGCACACATGCGTCATTCTGATACTTTATCCATCTATAATTAGCCGTACTCTACAAAGACGTGTTATGTGTTGATCTCCATTTACAGCCAACAGAAAACAAAATGTCTGCTGATTGTCATGACAACAGCAAAGCTGCTCTGATCTCTCGTACATGAAGCAAAAACCCAACAAACTGCTAAACCTGCAGCTGGTGCTTCTCTGTGAAAATGCAAATCTGCTGTTAGTGTGTGATGTCTTCATGATGTTTATAAATGTCTCTCTCTCTATCTCTCTCTCTCTCTCAGTGAGGAACAGGTGGATGTGGAGCTGGTGCAGAGGGGGGATGTTGTGAAAGTTGTTCCTGGTGGGAAGTTCCCTGTGGACGGACGAGTGATTGAAGGACACTCCATGGCAGACGAGTCTCTCATCACCGGTCAGTGGAGGCGGAGGATAATTGTTGTGTATTTCAGGACATTGTTCTGTGTTAGTGTTGCTATGGCAACTACTACTATCGCTTACGATCGGGGATTTAAACAAATCACTAACCTTAAATCTTAACCTCTGGTTATAACCAATCATACACAGCAGACACGATCTGTCTGTTCACACACACACACATCAAGCACAAGTTGTTGTTCATCTGTCTGGTGCAGGTGAAGCCATGCCGGTCACTAAGAAGCCGGACAGCACCGTTATTGCAGGATCTATAAATCAGAACGGCTCTCTGCTGATCAAAGCCACACACGTGGGCATGGACACAACCCTCTCTCAGATCGTCAGACTCGTGGAGGAGGCTCAGACCTCAAAGGTGTGTCCGTCAGATACCATCTGAACGTGTGATCAGATGCCTGCATGATGGTCTCAGATCAAAGTTTAATAATTCTCATATAATAAGTCATATTGTCATATAATACATTAGCTCAAACATATAATGTTATGTTTGTAACTAACATAAATCTATATTTTATAAATGAAATGGTACAAGCTAAGGTATTACCACATTTTAACCCAGTACACAAGATCTGCACATGTGACCTTTGACCTTCCCAATCTCAGGCACCGATTCAGCAGTACGCAGATAAGATCAGCGGATACTTCGTTCCCTTCATCGTGGGGATCTCTGTTCTGACTCTGGTGGTCTGGATCCTCATCGGATTTGTCAACTTTCAACTGGTGGAGAAATATTTCCCTGTGAGTGCAGCTCCTTTTAGTCCAGTAGACCTTTATTGTGTGTGTGTGTTAATATCACTGTTTTAACATGACAGTCTTCTACAAGTAGTGCAACGTAATTGTTTTATAAAATGTATAAATGTGCTGAGAGGTGGATAATAAGAACTATATTAGATGTTATAAACATGACGTGTGTCTCTGCAGGGTTATGATAAAAGTATCTCTGAGGCCGAGGCCGTCATCCGCTTCGCGTTCCAGGCCTCCATCACTGTGCTGTGCATCGCCTGTCCCTGCTCACTGGGTCTGGCCACACCCACAGCGGTGATGGTGGGAACTGGAGTGGGGGCTCAGAATGGAATCCTCATCAAGGGTGGAGAACCCTTAGAGATGGCCCACAAGGTCAGAAGTCAGGAGTATTTAAAGCTGCAGTGTTACACATGCATGCGTTCACCTGTTGGGAAGTTAAATGAGTATTTTGTGCGTGTTTATTCTTTCAGATTCAGTCGGTGGTGTTCGATAAAACCGGCACCATTACGTACGGAGCACCCAGAGTGGTCCAGGCCAAGATGCTGGTGGAAGGGAACCGGATGCCGCGCTCCAAACTGCTGGCCGTCATCGGCACCGCCGAGAACAACAGTGAACATCCACTGGGTGCCGCTATCACCAAATTCTGCAAACAGGTCTGACCTTACAGTCTTATGTTTTACATTAAACCTCGTCTTACATAATTAAAACAACTGCTTTTAGTAGATCTTTGTGAAAATACGACGCAAAGCTTAAGACAAGCAGAACGTTTTCTAGATTTAAACTAGATAACACCTCTAGGTAACGTTATAGAAACATCTATGAAACATTGAGTCTGTCTGCAGTACTCTCAGTCCAGTCTGCTTTTGAGGAACAGCAATGGCCTGTATCAGTATTCAGTGTGTGGCTCTGATTTGCATGAGAGACTGTATATGGCATTTGGACTCACAATGGTTCTTGTGTTCAGGAGTTGGGTACGGACTCTCTGGGCACCTGTACAGATTTTCAAGCAGTGCCAGGCTGTGGCATCAGGTGTCTGGTCAGTAACACGGAGAACCTGCTGAGGAGAGAGGACAGCGACAGCGAGGAGAACCAGCACAATGCTGTCCTGATCCAGATCAGCGATACCAGAACCCACACCAAAGAGCACCCGCTCATCATGGACCCACAGCCACTCAGTAAGAGTCACATGACTGCATCTCCAGAGTTTGATTGGCTGTAGTTAAATAGAAAGCCGTAGGTATATTCCCTTAGCATTAGCTTTCATAAAGAGGTGATTCTGTGTTTCAGCTGTGGTGCAGACGGCCTCATACACTGTGCTGATCGGAAACAGAGAGTGGATGAAGAGAAACGGGCTGCAGGTGCGAGCAGATGTAGATGAAGCCATGACAGAGCATGAGAAACGAGGCCGTACTGCAGTGCTGGTGGCTGTGGATGGTGAGTACCGGAGAACTCTCTGCCACACGGTTCCTGTTGAGAAATACAGCGTTGACTGAGATTCATCACTTCTAATGATAAAGCATTTCTGGTGAATCGCAATTCACTATGCAAATGTTGCAGTGACATCATCACTGGTTAAAGTGCTGCCTCAACGTCCTGTTTGAACAGGAAATGTCCAACATTTTTAAAGCTGCAAAACGTAACTTTTATGTAACTTCTCGCCTGGTTCTCAGGTGAGCTTTGTGCGATGGTGGCCATTGCAGATACGGTGAAGCCTGAAGCTGAGCTAGCCGTCCACACGCTGAACGCCATGGGGCTGGAGGTGGTGCTGATGACCGGAGACAACAGCAAGACGGCTCGAGCCATCGCTGCTCAGGTACTGCGTCCGTTACCATTCCCCTGAACAGGATCGATCCTCGCTGCACCAGAATTAAAACACCAGCGGTTGTGGTGTTTTGTGCAGGTGGGCATCAGGAAGGTGTTTGCAGAGGTCTTGCCATCCCACAAGGTGGCGAAGGTTGAGCAGCTCCAGCAGGCTGGGAAACGAGTGGCGATGGTGGGTGATGGCGTGAATGACTCCCCGGCGCTGGCCATGGCAGATGTGGGCATTGCCATCGGTACAGGCACAGATGTGGCTATAGAGGCGGCTGACGTGGTGCTAATCAGGGTATGAACGTTAATGACTGGGTTAAATTTGTTGAATAAAGTTGTTTTATAAACAATGTATTATATTTTTCTTGTATTAATAAAATGCATTAATATGTTGCTGAGATAAATGCAAACCTTTTTCAAAGGGTTTTTTTAATGTCCAAAATGTTTACAAACTCTTATTTCTCACAGAACGATCTTCTGGATGTTGTCGGAAGTATCGACCTCTCTAAGAAAACAGTAAAGAGAATCAAAATAAACTTTGTATTTGCTCTCATCTACAATCTCGTTGGGATTCCCATCGCGGCAGGTGAGTGCAGCTAAGCTAACCGAGAGCAGCTAGCAGACAAAGTTGGTTCAGTTCATCATGTTGAGGGGTTGAGCTGTTCATGTGTGTGCAGGTGTGTTCATGCCGTTGGGTCTGGTGCTGCAGCCGTGGATGGGTTCTGCTGCTATGGCTGCCTCCTCCGTCTCGGTGGTTCTGTCCTCCCTCATGCTGAAATGGTGAATGTCACACGTTCTCTAATTTCTTTAGTTTTAAAGTTGTAGTTCTAAAAATGTTCTAAACGTGCATTGGTGCCAGTTGTGGAATATTTTGACGTTTTGTGTAGACCGTCCTTTAAAATTGACACTCGTTTCCTGTTTCTGCAGTTACACTAAACCCAGCGCGGAGAAGCTGGAAAGGCGATTGGGTCAGGTCAAACGACAAGGCAGCCTATCAGATGTCAGCGTTCACATCGGTATGGGAGAGCTGCGCCGACCCTCACCCAAACTCAGTCTGCTCGACCGCTTCATCAACTACAGCCGCGCATCCATCAACTCTCTCCGCTCGGACAAACACTCTCTCAACAGCCTGGTCCTCAGTGAGCCAGACAAACACTCGCTGCTGGTGGGGGACGCTAACTGTGAGGATGAGATGATATAGTCCTGATCCCTCACTTTACCTCAGTGCCTGGAGGGGAGCGGAGATGTGTCAGTCCAAATTCAATCGTCTCATGGTTTCTCAAGTTTATAAACTTCAGTAGCTCTTTTACTACAGCGCTGCTTAGCTTAGCTTAGCTTGAGCAGTTTTGTTGTTCTTTCAATGACTATTTCCATCTGTCAAACGAGGATTTCTGACTGATAGCTCTGTTTACTTCTAGAGTTCCATACACTTGGTGGCCAATTTGAGATGACAATCTAGATAAGGAAAATCAACTGTATTGTAGATTTTTCTGGAAAAGTGAAATCAGTTTTATTTTTATGAAAATGACAATTTGACAAGTGATTTATTGTGTTTTATCATAATCAGAGAAATATTTATTACATCATTTATTTATATTGTATTACACACTTTTGTGACACGTGAAGGAATATGAAGATTTATTTTATCAGTGAACAAATGATCTCAACTTTTCTAAGGTTTTTGTGACTTTTCCTGTTTTTGCATGAGTACTGGAACACGGTTCATTCCAAAGAAACCGCTTGATGTCTCAGAGCGAGCAAAAAAATGGCTGTTTGTGGTCTTATTATGTAATGATGCGGCCACAATTTATAAACTATTGTAAGTCACAATACGGTGTTGAGAATATTCATTATTTGTTGTTTACCTGAATGTTTTCTACTGCTAAGCTGCCTGTATTTACATGTGCACTTGCTCAGTTCAGCTTTTAAACATTTTCATTTGTTTCTTTAAACACAGTGACACTGAGATTGTAGCTGATTGTTTATGAGAGAGACGTGTTTGTATCAGCTGTATGTTTGTGTATTGATGCCCTTAACAGATAAATAAGTATTTAATACATCATGACAGTCTATATCAGGTCACTGAAATGCTGGGCTCAGTTTTACAAACTAGAAAGTTTGTTCTTTAAAGGACGTTTTGTTACCGTTTTACTGAAGGTCACTTAGAGATGCAGTCTTCAAAAAAAAATGTGTATTCATTTGTGATAATGATTTGTTAGCATAAACGAATGATTGGTTTTGCTGTATTTATTGCTTCATTTGCCAGATGTATTAAAATCTGAGATGTGAACGTCCTGAAATTGTGATTTATAAAATTGTGTAAAAACATTATAAGCCATCTTTTGTTGACCATAGTTTTTGTTCACACTCACCGCTATAGTAACTAACCAGGTTGATCAAACTAATAATAATAATAATGTTGAAATGACCTTTCAGTCCATTTGCATCCATAATGTTTTAATAACAACCAGATGGAACAACAAACCAAACTATCATCCTGTAACTCTGTAATAATATATGGGTTTGACGTTTAGTTATTTGTGTAGTTGGATGCATCAGGTTTATATGCACCGTGTTTTACCAGCTTTTCCTCTTTAGTAAATGTATTAAAAATAATAAGTTATTTTTAGTTAATAAGTTACTTATTAAAAATAATAAGTAATAATTACGGCTGCTAATAAAGTCACTATAGTACAAATGTGTCTTTATGCAGCAAAGACAGATTATCACGAGTTATTTATGAATGATGTGAATTATGAATAAATGAAGGACGCGGGTGCGCGTGACCCCAGCCCAGCCTCGCCGTGCACGCGCACCCGCATCCTTATTCATTCGCTGCGCGTTCACGCGTCGGTTCGCGCGGATTTCCCAGGATAACCGGAAACAGGTGGTTGCAGAAACATCTCCGTTTAAAGCTCAGATGCCACGACGATGGATCTGAGTCAGGAAAGCGTCTTAAGGTTTTTGCTGGAGCGCGACGGGCGCGTGAGGAACGCGGAGCTGGTGAAGGAGTTCAGAGCGCTGCTCAGCTCCGGCGACCCCGCCGAGAACCAGCAGAAGCGAGATGCCTTCAAACGCCTGGTCAACAGCATCGCCGTGGTCAGACTGATCGACGACGTGAAGTTTGTGGTGGTGAAGAAGAAGTACCAGGGGGTCGTCAGGGGTGGGACGAAGCCATCGGACAACAGTTTGTTCGGGTTCAAGCCGCCATGCGTCAGCATCATAAACAGTAATAATGCTTGTTGTTGTTCTGCCCAAGCTGGGAGCCACGGCAGTAAATCTTCTGAAAAAGCTGGAGGACTGTCTGATGTTTCAGAGTCTTTGACCGCAAGAGTTCTTAGTGTGACGAGTGATGCCAGGGGTCAAACAGGGTCTGTTTTTGCCCTTGTGGCCGTAAAATCTCCACCAAAACGTGGTGAAACTGGAAACTTGCATCACGAAGCGCTGGGAGAAGATTCTGTACCGCAGAAGCATCTGGAGATACGGACGCCTCAGGTGGTACTAGCTGAAAGAACCACGAAACCCAAGGGAACAGCATACAGGAAGAACTCTTTTCTGTGCAGTTCTACGAGAACTAAACGGAAGGAACTAGAAGCTCAGGGTTCACCGCAGGTGCGGAGGTGGAGCAAATTAACCAGAGCAGGTGATGAAGCTAAAGAGGCAGATGTGTTTCCTTTGGAACTTGTGGAGCATGAGTGGCTGGTGAAATCAGCAGAAGGATGCTGGAGTCAGATCCACAGCCTCCTGGTACGAGATCCTCATCTGGCAGAGAAGAGAAACTTCATGTCTGGCTTTACGGTCCTGCACTGGGCTGCCAAAAGCGGAAACAGTGAGATGGTCTGTAAAGTCATTGATGTGTCAAGACAGAGCGGCGAAGGAATAAACGTCAACATCAAGTCTTATGATGGCTACACCCCTCTCCACATCGCTGCCATCCACAGCCGTGAGTGCGTTTTATCTCTGCTGGTGTGTGAATACGGTGCCGACACCAACGTAAGAGATAACGGTGGGAAAAAACCGTACCATTACCTGAGTGGAGGCGTGTCTTCTGGAATCAGAAAGATGCTCGGAGATCCTCAGGTTCTTCAAACTCAGTGTCATTTAGAGGTTGACCACAATGTTTGCAAGGGATTCAACGGCTTGAGTAAACTATTCCAGCCCCACATCACTGGACAGAAGAAGAAATCCAGACATCGGCCGAGCTTTCATTTCATCAGCGATGGCCACTGAAATAAAGCTGCACTTAAATGTCTACAAACTGTTTCAGTGAAACTAAGAATGATCTCACTTGATCTAAAGCACTCTAACATATTATGCTATTGTGTTATGTGTAATATAATTTATTGGTAATTGTAGAAGTAAAAGCTTTATCCACTGAAGGTTTATGTTTCTGTTATTAAACTTGTTAGAATAAAATACATTTTTTGGGTTTACTAGCTAAATTACCCACATCTTGTGTCATTGCTGTTTTGGAATATAACATTTAATTGTCATTAATGTAAAAAATACACATACCGTAACACTGCTAAATATTTATATATCACAGTATGTGCTACTGGTTTTAATGTATGAAAAGATCATATTAAAGCTAAATTATAATTCAGGAAAATGTAAATTACACACAAATGCAAAAATCTTTGTTCTATGGCTTAATTTTCCTTCTTAACAGTCTTAGATGATTTTAATGACGTGACCTCGTCTCTTAAAGCACTAAACAACAGTATAAAACTATTGTTATATAAATAACATTTACATGTGATTATTATTGTATGTAAACAATTGCTGTATCATTTTGGAAAGATTCAGGTACATTTTATGTGCTTCTGTGGAAATATTTGCTTGTTTGAATGATGAAATAGAGTTTTTTAAGTGAAGACGAGTGTCGTGTTGCTTCATTGAATCTGAACTCTCTGTTGTGGAGCAGAAGGGTTTGTCTGGGTAGAAAGTGTTCTGTGACTGTGTTCTGACAGCAGCTCTCGTCGCTCTTATCTGATTTGTGTGTATAATGGCCAGAAGATTCACTCATGACAGTGAATGGCTGCTGGCATGTTGTCCTTGAGCTCGTTTTCCGGTTGTTTTGTGCTGAGGGTTGAATTTTTGGCCATGATAAACCTTCACACAGTTAAACGTGACACAGATAACCACACCACTGACATCATGTGAGAATAAAACAACTTAAACAGCTGCAACCTAGAATTTATGACTGTTAGAAGCAGCCTGGAAATATAATGACCTCTTTGTCACATGAGCAGCGATTCAGGCGTGATTTCATGGGCGCTGAAGCTTAGCATAACTTCTTCAAAGCCTTTTGACTGGTGTGCAGTGATCTGGAATGATGCCTGTTTGAGTTTCTCTTGTTCTCTTGAGTTTCAAGGTCGTTTCAGAGACTGTCGCCCTGCGTTCAGAGTGCTTCTGTATTTGACATGATTCTGAGGAAACCTGAGGACTTTAACTGAGTAAAACAGCACATGTGATAACATGCTGTTGAAGATCTGCAACATTGGGTTTCTCTGATGCTAACGTGGTTCTAGTTTAATGTGATTAAACGTTTCCTCAGAGCCGTCTGAGGTTCTTCAGACATGACGCTCTCAGTGTTATTAAATGATCACGTGTGAAGACTGTCAGAGGCTCTGAAGAAACCAAACAATAGATCTTTGTTGCCCTGCTGCATAATTCAGGAGGTCATTATATCTTCATGGTTTCTCAGGCATTGTGCTGGACGCCTCATTCTCTCAAACGCCTGAAGAGAAACTTTTCAGACATCATGACAGATCACTGCATGTTACTAAAAACATACATTTCAGTTTTGATATTTATAAAAAATTCAATTCAATTTAAATGAAACAATAAAAGCCCAGTAAACTGTAGAGGAGTATAACAGGGCAATAGTACATCGTGATGTTTTCATGCAGTCAAGATACACCTGGAACTTATGGGAAAATACTAAAACAAACTTTAATAGATGCATGTAAAGATTTAATGGAGGATTGGTTATATTTGGGGATGTGATGTTTGCGCCTGTGGAGATCATCTCATGAACCGACGGACCGTGTTTATTATGGCGGCCATAATAAGTGTAAATAAGTGTTATTTAACCACATTTGTCATCTTTCTTACGGCTTTAGTTCAACCGATCCAGCCTGTCGTCTCTTCCCTGCATCACGGAAACTTAGTGAACCCAGTCCGACGAACACAGTCCGTCTGATCTGTCCTCACAGCACAGGTGAGCTGCTCTAATGTTTCTGTGTTCAAATGGGTTCTGTTCTGGTTCAGTCATTGCATTTGGACCGAATGACAGGATGCTCAAGTTGTCTGGAAAACTGTTTGTATACAAACTTGTTTTATCCATCGTTAAAGTAACAGCTGTAAAAGTTTCTGCTCAGGGTTATTTAAAGTTCAACCAAACCCAATATTAATGTGACAGTTGTTCTGATCTGACATTTATCCAAAACTCTTCTATTGGTTACACTATTGAACTTATATATATATATAGATTTGACATTAATGGAGAATGTATTGTATTAAAAACTATATTTAACCTCCATTTATAGTGTGATAAAGGAAGAAATAACAGTTAAATTCTGTTTTTACAAAAACGCTCTACAAAGCCAGATGTTTTTCATATTTACATGACCGTAGATGTGTTCTGTGCAGAATTCATGCAGGATGTCTCATACAGTCTCCATCAGGTGAGATTTCAGGAACAGTTGCTGAAGTCCGTCCTGCTGTCCTGTTGTACCAGACCTTCATGTGTACCCTCAGAATATAACCCCCTTAGTGTGCTGACTATTGAGAATGACGGCTCCATTGCCTACAAGGAGTATGAGGAGATGATTGCGAAGTTCACCTGTCGCTAAAGATGAACTTAACACTGAATGTGCTTTACTTTTTGCTTTGTAAAGCACTGAGCCTTATTTATTATTAAGATTATTCATGAGTTGATGGTCATTAGTGCCCATGTGTTATTTAACATTTCAGTATTTGAATGAACGTTTTTGTGTTCAGATATTTTCAGATATTTAATTGACTTAAAAGATGCTGTTTTTGTTTAATGACCAGTTTATTGTTTTAAGTTATTTTCTTCATTTTGTTGGTCTCGTCAGGCACTTTATATTCTTTGCCATGAATGCCAAAATTTTTAAAGTTGTTCTGCACCGAATATGAAAGTGAAGTTCTACTGTCTTTTCAGAACCTTTTACATTGTGTTTTAAAACCTGGGAAGGTTGTCAGGTTGTCTTGTGGGCAACTTCTCTCTTCTAATGTCCAGATAACATGTTGCCTTTAACTGTGGCAACTTGTATTGTGCATTTTAACTGCTTGAGAATGTAAGACTGTGTCAGGTTGGCTTTGTTTTCACAAAAAAAGTGTGAAAATTCACACATGAAATAAAAAATACAGCAAACATTGATGATTTTATTATATATCTTTAGCTTCGTAACCCTTTCAGTTTAGATGGAGCAACATTATTTTGTTACAATTTTGTAAAAAGGTGGTCAAAAATGAAAAACATTTGGTATAAGACATAGGTAGTTTAGTGTGGATATGATGCAAATTTTGTCACCATATGCAAATACATTCAAATACATACGATACATCTGATCCTTGCTTAAAAACACAGAAGTATTTTATGCAAAAATATAATGCAAATAATTTCTGATACAGCAATGTTGTTTCTGAGTATAAGTGCATATATGAACATGGTAACAAAACAATTTTAAACATTATTGTCCTATTTTTAACCTGTTTAACCTGTTTAACCAGAAGACTAATATATACAATACCTAAAAAACATAGTCACATGAATCAGGTAAATGAACTAATGACAGTTTGTGGAAGATAATCACATGGCTTAAAAATCATGACCTTATTTTTTATTAGATGCAATTTTGTGGCTTTTATTTTGAAACATTCAGTTAGCAGTCAAACTACATTAACAGTTTAAGTAAATATTTGATAAGTTGGTTATCGCTATACTGTAAACAAAAGAATTACAGTCATAAAACAAGTCAAAGAGCAAAACATCATACAGCAGCTTTATATAAACTTTATGCTGTGTGTTTGATAAACGTTTCATTAATTTGTCAATTACTCTGTCATGTGACGCTATATAAACTGATAAACTGTGAGTGTTGTTACAGACTCTACTCCAATGTTAATGTTGAAATAACTGTGTGGTACTAAACTAAATTTGGGTTCTTGACCTGTTTCATGTGTAAACACACATTTAAAGGAATCGTTCATCAAAAATGAAATTCTGTCATTATGTTCTTCCAAACCCATTTTCTCCTGCAGAATGTAAGACTGACAGCCTCTGTCACAATTTTTTGTATGGGAAAATAAATTGTATGTATAAAATTTGCCTTCTTCCCCAAATGATTCTGTTTGTGTTTCATGGAATGAGGAAAGTCATGGGTTTGTAATTGTAATGTTTTCATAGTTTTTCTGAATCAATATTGGCTGAACTGTCTTTTAAACATTGTCTTTGTGTGTGAAGTTGACACAGATCCGTGACTCCTCAGTGGGTTCCAGCCCTCATCTGACCAACATCCCTGAAGGGTCAACAGATGCGTCCACACATCAGCGCACCAGCCTGGAAACAGAACACAAGGTGAGCTGAACCGGTGCCGTGAAGAAGACAGAAGGGAAAACAGTGATGATGGAGAGGTCACAGATAAACACAGACCCACACAGAGTAACCGGGTCTTCTGACAGTACAGTTAGCTGTGAGCTGCTATAAACACTAGCTTGACACTAACTGGTGCTAAAGGTGAGAGATCTCCAGAGATCAACATGCAGAACCTCAAGGGTTCCTCACACAACCTCTTGCTGTCATGACAACCTCAGACAGATGTGATGTTGTTATTGATGTTCCTGTTGAGCAGACAGCAGTTCACCACACTAGTGCTTTATGTTCACACCTTCATGTGTGTGTATGAACGTCCTGTTCATTAACTGTCTGATATGATATATGAGATATGATGTGATGCTCACATTAATGACATGAATGAAAAAACATGTCATATCCCAACATCTCACACCGTTTATTTAGGATGAAGTAGTGTTTTGGTCTCCCATCATTTAACAACCCTAACCCTCCCATCATCATTTAGATGAGGTTTATTATTTAATGTTTACAATAAAGTATTAAGCTTAATTAAAAATAGGTTATAACATTAAACTCTTTATCATGAAATGCTGCAGTGAGACCGCAGGTCAGAGACGTGCCCGCCAGCCAATAGCGCTTTACCTTTGAGTATTACAGCGACCGAACTGATCACTGATTGGCTCCCGAGAGTGATTTGATCGCTGATTGGTTACCAGTAGTCTTGTCCCGCCTCCCATCCGTACGCTTCCATCTGTTTACAACCATCATATAATTTTAAAACACCGTTTACATTTAGCTGAAGCTCATATTTTTGTTTTGGTATAAATCTATAAATAAAATCAGTTCGCTGTTGTCAGAAAAGGAGATTTGTAAGATTTGTCCTATTGGTTAATTCGGGGGTTAGAGGTTGATACGTCATTATTAAAGATGGCGGCGCCCATAGATGACATGTTTTCTCTGTGCGTGGATCCTGCCAACACTAGTAATTGTGTAGAAGTCCGATTTATCGACAATATCAAGGTAAAAGAGCGGCATGTGTTTATAGTAGCTGTTTAGTAGCTTGTCATGTAATGTAATGCAGTCAGTTTTAGTCACGGTTAGTTGGTATGAACCCGTCCCATATGCCAGCCGGTTTATTCTCATTGCACGACTG
>JBAJNP010008481.1:0-20149 GCA_036877545.1 Yasuhikotakia modesta
CATATAAATATTACATATAAATCACACGTGTTGTGTTTGATGCCTTTTACGTGTTTTTGCTGCTTGTTTTGTGTTTAAATTATAAACTGGTTATGATTACAGTAGTTTGTTTACAATGGGTTGTTTAATGGTTGTTTAATGGTTGTTTAATGGTTGTGAATGTGTCCCATTGGTTTGTCACAAGAGGTTTTCTGATAAACTGTCATTGTTCCTAGACAAAATTATTGCTGTATCTTCTTATGAGTAAATATGTGTCTGTGCAGAAACTTATATTGATCATTTTAATATTGAGAAAGTAGGAAGACTTTCATACATTGGTCAGTAAGTGTGAGAGCTGAGCCCAGGTCTGTCCTGTCTGTATCGCTGAAGCTCATTTAAAACATGCTGGTTGAAATGTAGTTTTAGTTAGAAAGCAGCGGCGCACAACAAGACAAAGTAGCAGGAATGAGAGAAGAAGTATTTATCCTTGACACAAGAAAGTTCGGAGGTCTTTAAATCTTTAAAACATCAAGTGTGTTCAGATGCAGAGACCCTCAGGCTGTGAAAATCCTCAGACGGCCGTGTTCAGAAACAAGCCCGACTCGCTCACCTCCCATAATTTATTCACCCGCCGCAGCCCCAGAGGCTTTTGAATACATTAGACCCTCTGACTGGACCTCACACTGTTTGTCATGAAAGTGTGTGTGTTTGTGTGTATTTGTGCATCATAGGTCAAGTTCTGAAAGGCCCTTATGAATCTGCGGCCAAAGGATTGGCATGGATCCATCTCGCTTCTCCCTGGGGGGATTTGTGATACACAGCCCACTGGAAAGAGAGAGAGTGTGAGGGTCTTTCAGAAGGAGGGTCTAATCACACCAGTTTAATTTGTGCTGTGGGTTTATCACGGCGCTGGATGTGAGAGAGTTCTTCACTGTTATAGTTCAGTCAGCCAGCAGACCTGCAGCATTGTTTTTAATGAGCTCTGGTAGAAAACAAACCGGCTTAATGAGTGTGAAGAGAAAGCGCTTCATGAAGAACGAACGCAGCGGTGGTCAGAACAGCCCCGCCCCCTGATCGATAAACCCCTGCCCCCAACAACCCCCCCACTCTCAGTCTCTGTAGCTTCTTATCGCAGTGGGAAGAGATGAAATATCAGCGAGTGGAGTAATTGTTTAGTCTTCGATTGTTCAGACTTGTGGGCAAAAATCGAACGAATATTGTGAGCCTGTTGTCTGTTTATTGCTGACAGCTGAGATATATGTATGTGTTTTATTATTATTTAGACACTTAAAAATGTATTTGTAGGTTCTGTAGGTCATGTGAAGATGACATTGGTGTGAGTTTGGGAGGAATTAAGTTTTTGTATTTGGTAAGAGAATAAAAAAGTGAAGCTTGTTTTGGGAGATCTGTGATGTTTTTATGTAGCACATAATTCACTGCAACAGACACAAATATCACATCATTGTTTTTGGCCTGTTTGTTTGGTGGAAACTGCTGGAACTGTTTACTGACAGGCCTCAGATCTGATGTTATTCACGTTTTGGTTTATAAGACACTATGTGAGGTTTAAATTTATGTTTCTTTGTTTGTTCGTGGCTTGTGAGTCTGATGAAATTACACATATTTTCCAACGGTTGCATATTTCTGTAATTGAAATGTTTTTGTGTCATGGAAAAAAATAATGCAATACAAACCAAAAGCAAGCAGAGGATAAGGGCTCCTGGAATCGCTTTCCGTGATGACTGTGGCTCTAATCTTTAGCTGTAATACTTGCAGCACGTTCTGGTGGAAATTGATTCTTGATGTTGAATTAAAACGTGGGTGTCCGAGGAGGGCAGTGGATTCATTAAACCCATCTCATCCTAATGGCTGACTATGGTGCTGCTGTCTGTTCATGAGTGTTAATAACCTCTGATGGGGGTCTTTTATCCAATTACTGGCCGGTGGTGGGTGAGACCACCTGAGTTTGTGGCCTCAGTTTGGGTTCATTATTGGGTTAAAAACCTCTGCTGGCTTCCTGGATTGAACTGGATTTTGGGGGCATGGGGAGTGTAGACAGTTCGTTCCTTCCCCACCGTCTCAGTGCCAGATTTCAGCGCTGTGATAAATGTTAGCAGATGAAAGACCCCTGACCTCGTTCAACAGGGACACGGTCAGACAGGCAGAAGACCACTGAGAACAAACGGCACAATGGTGCAGGACAGACAGTCTCTCTCAGGTTAGGGGTCCCTGTGGCCCCCGGAAGCAAAGATCCGTGCAGCCGTTTCTGCACTCGGCTACTGTTATCTCTGCAGGGCTTTAATAACAGCAGAGACGGAGGCTGCGTGGAGATTACAGTAATCAGCAGATACTGTACATGAACAGACAGGAGCGTGTCAGCAGGTGGAATTCTGGGATGCCGACTGGATGTGGCGTTCCCAGAAAGACTTTATACCCGGAATGAGCCCTTTCCTCTCAGGGGGGGAAAAACACTGTCTCAGCTCTTAAATACACCGGATAGATGGACTTTTTAAAGTTCATTTTGTTTTTGCAATCTGTGTAAATGGATGGCCTTTGAAAACAGTGTGGGCGAGTCTTTAAGGTTTCTTAGGTGTTTTGATAAAAGTGAGAAAGAAAAACTCTTATATAACCTTGTTTTAATTGTCTTTAAAAGTTTATTGGTGCACAGTTTGCCTGTTCAGTGTTGCTATGAAAACAGTGTTTTGTGCTGATATGGCAATAAAAACAAACAAACTGAAGGTAAATGTGGCATAATTAGAGTTTTAGAATTAGTATTGTGCTTTTATTGAGTTTGCTTTCTGTTCTCTGGCTTCAGTAGTTAAACATTATTAGCTTTAATCTGGTTAAAAACATCAATGTTCTGTCAGACTGAATGAAGTTTTTAAAATACTGTTGTGCTTGAGGCCAGAACTTTGTGAGACGTTTATAATTATGTAGATTTTTGCATTATTGGCCCCTGAAATGTATTTGGGACGTACAGAGCGACCCCAGAACTATTTCTACATTTAAAATGTATGAATGCAGTTGCCTTAAATAATAAAATGTAAAAACAAGTTGCAAACAAATGAAGCTTTATGCTTTTATCAGCATGTTTCTCAAGGCTGCTTCTGTTTCATTATATTAACCAGTAATCAGTTGTTTAACCAGTTGGTCCCAAAGTGATTTTGTTAGATGCATAAGTTGTTCAGAATAGCAGAAAGCAGATCCTGTCAGCTGAAACTGAGACGCAAGCGGAAAATGTAAAAAACATCAATTCATTCGATTATTCTTTAAAATCTAACAATAGTCTGTGTGTGATGTTGTTTTGCTAGCACAATATACAGAGAATGAGATGTTATGAGAAAGTGTTTGAGTGAGTTTTGTGACTGTGTTTTTGTGTGTGTGTTTATGTGATTTTGTGCTTTATACGGGAGTATTTTCTGACAATGTTTCTGTACGTATTTTAATAGTTTTAACTTCTCTGTCGACTCAACATCTCTCTGTTACAATCTCTTAATCCCACAAACAGCCGGATCACAGTTTCTCAGCATGAATTCTCCTGCACTCATGAATAATATATTACAGGTGTACAGACCTCTTTAATGCACACAAAGAGAACGGATATAACCAGACAAACACAGTCTGTTAAAAACAAGCTTAGATGAATGATCTCTTACAAACATCAGCTGGACGAGAGCTTCGTAAATAATACGAGCTGAAGTAATATGAGTTTCAGAAAGATGTTGCTAGATGTTGGTTCTTTATTAACACTCGATCCTTTCCTTGTTCATCCAGACTCAAATTTTCTAGTTTTTTGTAGCTAAAATTGCAGAGGTTAGTTTAAACAGGAAACCAGTGATGCACTTGTGCTTTAAACCTTTATTATGTGAGCAGGTGATTTTAGCAGTAAAGCGAGGCCACACTGAGGTGTAGTGGCGAGCGTCGGCCAGCAGAGAACGTCGTTGTCCTGTTAAAAAAGCTCCAGTTTGTTGACCGCGTGGGTGAACGTGTCACATTTGATTATAAGTGCCTTTAAAAATAAACTCAAATTAATGAGAGTGGATAGACACATTATGCTGAGAATTACGCTTAATTGGACTTCTTTAAATAACACTTACTGTCAGACTGAGTATAACCCTGTAGAAATGTTTATTTCTGCCTCTCACTTGTGTGTGAAGTGATGCTTTAACCGTTAGCGAATTAACCAAACTGTCATTACAATTTGATCAAGCCTTTCACATATATGTGTCTATTTTTGTCTCTTTTACTTTTGTCACTTTTATCTTCAGAACTTCAGAAGGAAATGAAGCTTTGGTGAAGCCGCAGAGATGTGATTTGATGGTGGATGTGATTGTTTGATGCACTTTGCTTGTGTTTCAGGTTTCGCTTCAGTAAATGTTTCTGGGTCTAGTGTCAGGGTTTCACTCGCTCTGGCTTTCTCTCTTTATTGGCTGACTCTCTGTGCCCTCTGATTGGTTGGCAGCATGCCCTCATGTGCCCAGGCTCGGCCCGGGGTCTGTTGCGTTTCAGCCAGAAATCTTGACCCTCGTAAGTCCCTGAGCAGCTGAGATCAAGCGGCAGTACGTTACTGCAAGAATGCTGAGAGAACGTTTCCTGTTAGCTGGGATTAGAGCTGCATTGTGTGATGCAGTTTCTCAGCCGTTTGCATTTAGTGTGAAGTCAGTGATTTGCTGTTGTGTAGCTTCTGAGTTGTATAGTTGTGTAGTCACACACACACACACACAGAATAGAGAGAGAGGTGGATGGATGGATGATAGAGTCGTGTGGTTTGGATGTGAGCGGTTACATTTACTCTAACAACACAAAAGCAGCAACATTCATCTGAATATTGATGTAAAACAGCTTCGTTCATGAAGTGCAGTTATTAGCATAAATGTTTCTCATTGGAGGTGGAGAGAGACACAGTTTTCATTTTCTCAGCTACACACCAATAATCTCACTCTGTTTATTCCTCCTCCAATAAAACATATATTTACAATCTCCTGTTAAGTTGCCTTAATAGACAGCGTCTGGGGTGTGTTTCAAAAAGTGCAGGCAGCAAAAAAATGATGCTTTCTAAGATATTTAATAAACCTTAAATCAAGCTTATGGAAAACACAGATGTTACATGTGCAAAAACACACGTGACCATGTTAATAAAAATACTTCACAGTGCATGATCATTTAGAAGAAATAAAAATAATGTGTTTAAAGTTTCTCTCCTATTCACTTAGTGCTTGTGTAAAATCCATTACTTGTGCTGGCTATTAAGTGTTCACTTATTAGGCATCATTTTGGTTAGGCAGTTAGATTTCTAGGATTTGAAAGTGAAATATAATGTTGATATAAACCAAGAAAAAACATTTGACATCTTTATAAATCTTAATATCCTCATGTTCACACTTAAGGGCAGAACAAAACGGCCACATTAGAAATGATTTTATGTCAAGTTGTAATTTGAATGCATGAACGGAGGCCTGTGTCATTAGAGCGCGACGCGAGCGCGGCTCAACCCCGAGTGCAATGAGCTGTTTGAATCTGTAACAAATGTAATTTGTCAGAGTTTGTTGTGGCAGGTGGGAGGCATGACATCAGAGAAGGGGGTAAATGGTACATCCTCACGGATTAGTGCTGAAGACGAGAGAATCTCATGAGAGAATCAGGAGCAGCACTGAACAGTTTCAGACTGTTTGTGTAAATGCATTTAAGTCTGTCTTCACTAGCGGTTGTGTGTTGTGTAAAGATACTTCTATATATATCCTGCTGCTCGGGTTGTTATCAAAAACTTGCATTTTTGAGACCTCAAAAGTTTGTATTTTCCGGAACATAAAACACAGTGTTTATGTAATAAACACTCAAAACACATACAATACATTGTCTGGTGAAAAATATCGTGTTAACAACCCTTTGAAACTTTGGCCTCTTAGTGTGACATCAGGCTACACAACTGTGGGGGATTAGGTCTGTGTATAATCCTGCACTTCGCTGGACATAGTTGTGTGTAAGAGAAGTGTGTGTTGGTTTTTGAGATGGTATGTGTGTGTGTGTAAGAGTGCTCATGCACAGAGTTGTGTGTGATGGTTTTTGAGATGGTGTGTGTGTGTGTGTGTGTGTGTAAGAGTGCTCATGCACAGAGGGGTGTGTGAGGATTATGGTCATTTTCTTTTGAAGCACTATAAGCCATTTCTGGAAACTCACCCACAGTTTGTACCAAAGCAACCTTTGGTGATAGCAGGATGTGCCACGTTGAATAAGGATCAGACAAATTTCACTGGGTTAAAACTCTCACATGAGATCATAGCATGCTAACCATCTGCTTCAAACGTTCTCTGTGTAAACAAGTCAAGAACCCAGAGTGAAACTTTTTTGTCACTGAATGATGTTGTTGTGTGATTGTTGTTCTTTTAATCTAGTGTCAACCACAGGAAACAACCTAAAATCATCGGGACAAAGCACAGCATCCTAGCAACTGCATAGCAACACCCTGGTGATGTGATAGCAGCAGCTTTGGACAGGAAAGTACTGCTTACATTTTCACACTATATTTTGAATGATGTTTTGTGTGTGTGTGTGTGTGTGTCATACAGCGCTAATGTAATTAAGTTATATGTGTGATTAAATAATAAATTTTATATGATTATGATGATATGATGTTTTTTGTGCTGCCCTCTGATGCTGTAACTGAAGACGGGCTGAGATGTGTGTGTGTGTGTCTGAGCATCACATTCTGTGATGTGTTTGAATATTTATATTCAGCTCTTCAGTTCTTCACATGCAGATGGGACACAGTTGATTTTACACTGTCAGAAGAAAATGTCATTGCTACTTTACATAATGTTTTAGAGAGAGAGAGAGAGAGACAGAGAACATACACAAGAAAGATTATTCCGGCTAATCAATTTCAAGATTTTCAACAGTCTTCAACAGTCGGTAAAAACACACACTCACACACACTCACACACACACACACACACACACACACATACACTCACACACACACATACACACACACATACACTCACACACACACACACAGTGACACAAACCCCCCACAACACACACATACACTCACGTGCACACACACAGCGACACACCCCCACACACACATGTACACACATACACACACACACACACAATACCCCATTCAGAGCTCGGGTGCGAGGGAGGGGCTCCTGAGATGAACAGACTGATGGCGCAGATGGCCCAGTACATTCCCAGTACCAATTAATCCCCAGTTAAATCTGACACATCTTAACCTGCGCTGAGTCGCATTCAGCGCTACAGGAAAACCCATATGGCCAGGAGACACTTTCAGGCTGCAATTTAGCCCTGGCAGGACGCCAGCCCTCCTCTGTCTCACCCCCACCCTCCCCTGCCTGTTAATAGACATGTTTGTTCTACACGTCCAGCCAGCATGCGGTACCACTGTCCTCTTGTTTTAATGAGGCCCGGTTCTGATTGCACCTCGTCTCGCATTCATGCGTTTGTCTGTCACAGACGGAGAGACGCTGGTTTAGAGTCTCAGAATAAAACTCAACAGGGTTCCTGAGGAACAAACGACAGGCAAACTGATCATGTTTGAACCTTTGCAGACAGAGATTCCTGTTGGAGGTTATTAACTAATGGTGCTTTTGTGCACGCTGGAGGTTAATGTAACCATGCTAGCAGATTTGTGGTTAAACATATTGTGTAGCTAGATAACGCTAGTTAATGATAATTATCCACCTAATGGTAATTGTTATGGAATGTGGTCATTTTGTCTTTTTAAACTTCATAAATATTTTAAAGTAAATGCATTAAGGAGAGTTAGAGAGACTCATTTGCAGTAAAACTGACTGATTTAAAGGGACAGTTTACATTTACTCACACTCTTGTCATTCCAGGTCTCCGTGTAACCGAAAAGAAAATATTTTGGGAAAGATCTCGGTGGTTTTGTGTCCATGCAGTAAAAGTCAGTGAGTACTGCTGTTGTTTGGTTACTAACATACTTAAAAAATCTTCTTTTAAGAGTCACATAAGTTTGTGATGATTTTTGAGAACTAACTGTTCCTTTAAGGCTTAGAACTCTTAATGTGATCCATGCTGAAGTATTTCAGTCTTCATCACGTCTGAACGCTGCCGTCATCGCGCTCTCGTGTTGGACGGAGAACCGTGACAAACCCAATTACAGGTTCCACCTCCAACTTCTAATTGTGATAAATTTGTCACATCTCTCTAGACAACGAGCCGCGGGGCGACGTGTTCTGTTAAACTGGATTTAATTTCACAGGCGTTTGGCAGAGCCGATGGGATTGTGGGAAAATCACACTTCCATCTGCCCTTCCTCTGGCAGGAGTTCCCAACACTCACTCCTCAGTGCCAATATTTGTTTACAGAAGAGTCCAACCCGTACGAATTTCACCACATTAACCCTCTAATATTCAAACAATGGCTTTATCTGTTACACACTGGGTGAAGTTCTGCGGTGACATCAGATTGTTGGAATGCGTCGTGACATAATCGCCGTTCCTCCTGAACGAGCGCATGTCATGTTTCGCGTGTTGACCCGCAGGTAAGCCGCGCTGCAGAGGAAGAGTGTGAAGAGAGCTGAAGCGGGGGCTTCACAGTGACCCACAGAAAGCGGAACCCCCGCTCCGTACGGAGGTGTTGAAGTGTGCAGTAATTGTAACGACTTGAGCTGAACGTGGCCGCAGATGTGCTCAGACTGTAATGTGTGCTGAGAGACTGTTTCAGTGCAGCTGAAACTGCTTCTGTGTGCCTTCTTAGTGTGGAAGACATGCTTATCTTTATGTGATGATACACACACACACATGTGTGTGTATATATATATATATATATATATATATATGTATGTGTACAGTGTGCAAATGCAACAAAAATAAAGCTTTTTGAGCTCTGGTCATACTGATCAATAAATTCATCAGTATAATTGACTAAATTGTACAGCGGTGAAAGAAATAGTGTTAATGGAGCTGCAGATGTTAAACACAGAAGTAATATCAACATTTTCACACGTCCTTTAATACCAATTACTATAGTTAGTGGTTCTGCAGGAAATGTGCCGTCTGCCCACCGGCCCGATTGTCTTTCCTGTAATTCTATTGTTTTTAAATTGTCTGTCCTCCTTCCACCGCAGAGTCAACTAGTGCCGAATAAAACTCTAATGCAATAGTAATCTCATCTGTTTTAATCACATCTAATCACATATTATCTAAACCAATCACAGCACAGATCACATTAACCTGCTCTAATCTTATCCTGTTGTCATGGTGATTCCTGTTTCCCTAAAGTTTTCTCCAAACACGCTCGGCTTCTGGGCTTTTTGTTTCTCTTTGCCAAGTAGATTATTTTAGAAAGCAACCGTAACAGGAACACGTTTAAAAAGATCTTGTGTTGTTTTTGGTGCTGTTTATTTTGCTATAGCCTTCAGCCTCAGATATGCTGGCAGGTTAACAGCTGAGAATAAACAGTATTTAAAACGGTTTATAAATTTGTTTGTATGTAACTAAATGCTGTGAACTTCTAATTGTTTTCTCTGGAAAACATGATGTAACTGAGAAACTCTGACACAGTTCCACCTCGGAAACGCAGGACTGACGTTTAAAATTTGGATATTTCTGGGACAAATTTGTCAAACTGTTTTAAAATGTCAGAATTGTGTTTTTGCTGACAGATTTGCAGTCGTGCACCTGTGGCAGCTGTTAAATGTGTCTAATATAAACTGTTTTGTAACATGGCTTGTGTGCTTTGTTTTTTTTTGAAGGAAAGTTGCTTTTAAATGCGATTGAAAAACGTTTTGCAGCATAGTAACACCCTGGTAATGCTCACAAAACAATTAATGGAGTTTGGGATCAGGTAAGTGCCAGTAAATGTTTTCTATGAAATGATAAATTATGTTGAATTCACTTTAACTACAGTCTGTTTAAGATCAAAATGTGCTGCGATTCTGATGCTGTCAGGATGCAGATGTTTGACCTCGAGGTCTTTCATGATAAAATTTCTCTGTCTTCACGCAGTTGTTTGCTGATCGTGAAGCATCTTGAAGAGTCAAAGGAAATTATGGGCTGTGCTCTCAGACATCTGCTCCGCCATGCTGCCACGTCACCGCTGCTGAAATCAGATGGCCGTTTTAAGAGCGATATGAACTCTGTTCCCCTTCCTCACTTCTGCACGTTAAATCACCTCCGTGTGAGAGTCTACACTCAGGCTCAAGTGCTTATGGTATGTCGCTCGGTGAGATGTTGGAAAAACGTTGCAGGCTCCAGTGATTTACTGAAACAATCACCAGCTCTTGCATTTGTCCCATGAGGGCAGGAAGTCATATGCTGTGGAGATGAGATGTTTCAAGAATCCCATCTTGATGAGCAAATAGAGATGTTGAGAAAAATGGCTCAGGCTCTTCTGACAGATGTGCCACCGGCTGAAGACGTCCTTTACAACAGATCCAGAGCCCAGCTAACAGCGTAAAGTTGTTCATACGCTCCGTAACATTTCCATTAAGTAAAAACATTAGAAGTGTTACATTGAATGTTAACAAAGGTTTTTAGACGTTGTATTAGTTCTTGGTTCTTAATTACACTAACAACTTAAGAATGATGATTTTGATTATGATTAACTTTAAAAAAGTTTAACTAATGGTCCTGCAAGAACGTTAGATTATTTGAAGAAGTTTTGGGGAACGATAGCCAACGTTCTGAGAATGTTCCTGTTAGCTGGGGGGGGTGCAGGTGAGAATATTAAGAGATTGAGCTGTAATTACAGAAGAGGTGAATCACTAGAGAGGAAGATGAGCAGAGAAAAGATGAAGTCACAGGCTAGTACTCCCTCCGCCATCTTGGGCTGCAAGATTTTGGTAGATTTGATGGCCAACCTGGAAAAATTTCACAATTTATCTGAACAGTAAAATTGATTAAAAAATTAAAATGAGCTGCTTAGTTTGTCCTTTATACACACCAATATAGTGTTTAAAATGTTTTAGGTGTTTATTTGTGGCAAACTCTAAAAATGACACTGAAATTGGTTGAGGTGGCATTTCATTTAAGCTCAACTCCTGTGGGAAACCAACTAAAACTTAATTTGTTTTCTCTAAAACTTTGGTGCACCAGCCCTTCAAATATGAAAAAATTGTAGATATGAAGTTAATGAATTAGTTAATGATGTTTTTAAACTGGTAGTCAGGCCTTCGATGGAGAATCCACAGTCTGTTTTAACAGCTTACAGTGTGAAGCAAACAGCCTGTCACGGTTGTAGGATGAGTTTATTTTTCTCTGCAAACACAAGAAGGCCAGTTTCATCTGAGTAATTAGGAAAGTGGAATTCATGCAAATGTTTCCAGGACTTGTTTAAAGTAAATGAGCGCTCTAGCGTATGATGGACCTTTGTCTCAGAATATCACCGGTTCTGTGTGACGTTTCCAATGAGAGTCTCTCAGCGGCTCCAGCGTTTAATGAACAGGCGTGTGAGGAGAGTTTGCTGTGGTACGGCTGTAATTACTCACTGTTTGTCTCACTGGACCCTGCAGCGACAAACCAGCCAGTAAGAACATTTTTCTAACATTTCCTTTAGTAACAAACAGGTTTAAATGTTCTGGAAACATTCAAAAAAACACGTAAGAACATATAAAAAGGACATAATTCTGTAACATTTTTAAAACGTTCCACTAGCAACTTAAAAATAACATTTTTGATGTACATGATGTAAAACGATTCTAGTGACGTTACTGTAAAAATGTTTTTGGATCATGTGAAAAGAACAGCGGCTCTCTTCAGACTGCTGTCTCTGGGCTGGTTTATTAATGTCTGTCTGTAGTTTTTGTTACAGGATGGGATGGAGACAAAAAATTCAGATTGGATGAGATCTTTTAAGAGTCCCTGTTTCCCAAATCCACATTGTGTAAGATGAGTGCTTCAGTGTTTTATTGTGTGTGACTGAATCAACACACAAGCCTTTACCGCTGATTATTTATCTTACAAAATCCTCAAGAAAATATTCTGTATTATTATTTTAATATTTCAGTAAAACGCTGTTGTTATACCACATTAAATGTTATCTGTAGACATGAAAAGGCTGATTAACTCATTACAAGCCTGAATGTATAATTCATGCACAATTATGCAAATGTTATTATTTTTCTGTCCCTCTCTACAAATAATTAAATATGTTTTATTGAAATTTTAATTATTTACAAGAAGGAAGATACAGTTTCACACTGTATAAGCAGAGAGATTCTGTCATTAGCTGGTGTTTTTATCGTACATCATTATCCTTCATCTGTCTGGGGAGAAATGTGAAGAATTCTGCTGTATTTACTTCAGGGAATAATTGATCCTAATGTCTCTCAGGTCTGTATTTACATCAGCAGCGTCTCTGATATTTACAAGTCATTACAGCAGGTTTTCCACTGAACTTTAGCGCAGCGTCCAATTACCGGCCCGTCTCCGTTCTTCCTCACGCAGCCTTTGTAACCGGATGAGTCCTGCTCATGTGAGTAATAAAGAATTGTGTTTCATCATTACAAACTGACCCGTTCGCCCACATGCTAATGTTTGTAGCCTTTCTTTCAGGTTCTTTGGCCGTAGAAATGAATGCAGAGCAAACGCTGGCCGTTGAAGGCTGATTGAATATAGCTGCTAATGAGGATTGAGGCATTCAAACCGTCAGCTTTATGTATTACCTTACAGTTCCTCTGTCTAATGAACCCAATGTCTGGACTGTTAGAGTTCAGATGAGAGATGAGGACACACATCCAAACACGACGCAAGACTCACAATCAAAGGTGACCCTTAAAAACAGCTAAAACCAGTCTTAGCTGACCAGCCAATCAGCTTAGAGTGATTTTAGCTGGTTTTGTTTTAGGTTGTAAGAATGTTTCTCTAACACACAATAATGTTAGTAATGCTAATGTTATTTTGAAACTTTCTCTTTATGTTTTTACATTGTAAGACCACACTAATGTTACTGTAAGAAACTTTTAGAGAACATTTTGAGAATGTCAGCGAAGAACATTTTGTGCGCTGGGTTAAATCGTATTGTAACCCAGGGCTCAGCTGGACTGATAAAGAGTTTTCATTGGTCACCGATGGACCGGCTGGACTGTGGATAAGATCTTCAGATACAGATTGCTCAAGTGTTTTAAACTGACAGTGGCCTCTTGCTTGTTGTGAAATCAGATGACAGCATCTTAACACGACTGTCGGCTCAAATAGACGAAAAATCCGATTTGTTGATATCGAGCGTTTCAGCTGATATAACAATAAGTGTTTTCCCCACTCAGATTCGTATCTTTGACGCACTCAATAGAGACATAAAATCGAAAAACGCGATGAAATAATTGATCGGTTTAACAGCTTTATCTCACCTGAAATAAATCTGCTGGTGACAGGTAACCATCTGATTTAATCTGTCTCACCCAGGTAACAGGAACGTTCCCAGAACATTGGCTGAATGAAGCGCTTGACTGATCCGACTGTAAATCCTTGATATCAGATCCAAACCAAAATAATTATGAACATCCACTTTAATCATTAGAGTTTAACTTGTAAACTAGATTTTATATTTTGTACAGAATATTTGTGTGACGCCTGCTAGTGTAAATGTTGCTGCTGTAATGCTAGCGTGTTGCTGAGGTGTATAGAGTAGTTAAACATTACTGTGTGGTTGCTTACTCATTCAAAAGAAACAGTAAAATGTTATGTGTGAAATATAAGTTGTGTTGTCCCTCTGCTAGAAGACATGAAGCGTAAATTAATCGCTTTTCATGTTTAATGAATGTACAAATTTGTCTGTTTTTCTTTTACACAAGTAGATCTTCAAATTAAGAGTGTGAAATTTGAAGCGGCTGAGGAAAAGATCACACTGACTGACTTCCTGTGCGCTACAAAACCAAACAAACATTTTCGTCTCCTGCCGGTTTCTCACTTTTTCATTAGCATCACCAGAGCTGAAACACAACAACGCGTAAAACGTTCCTGACTCAAACTCTCGGAGCTTCCTGGACCCCGAGCATCTTTATTTCCATGGCGACCGCATGGGCGGACGATCAGGGATGGTTTGGCAGTGTGCTGAGGGACGGTTAGTCGAGGTGTTGAGAAAGGGCCGTAATATGACAGTGATGTGTTGCGGTGTGTGTCCCCCGGGCCGCTCCATTTTTAGGCCCTCGTCCTAATGTTCACTGATCTGGGTACAGATGGTACGCTCCGTCTCCAGCAGCTTGGCAGGTCGCCTCCCGCAACACGACGTTGATCCATGGTGACCTTTTAACAGATTCTCAATTCTCTCCCTGCTTTTGTTTTGTTTGTTTTTTTTTACCTCAGCTTTGACGTCCTGGAGCAGGGGAACGGCTATTGGAGAACTGCCTCCTTGCGTTGACACAACATTCTTAATTCACCCTTTCTGCTCAATGAAAAGTAAGAGACAGTTTTTTCCCCACATGCACACTGAGTAAATACAGCACGGCTGTTAGCCTGAGAAATAGGGTTTGTTTCTGAATTAGGATCATTTAACAGTAAGAGAGATGTTTAATCTCACACTCACAAGATCATGCTGGGAGTTTTACACTGGTAGAAAATCACATACATCAGGATGTACGATTTAAACATTGACGATTAAAACACTGTGGGGAACATGATGGTTGAAAATCACAAAATCTGTCAAAAAACATGTCAGTGTCTGGGTTCAAAATAATATCACATTTCTCTAAAAGAAAATGGTTCTTTTTTCAGATGGGCTTTTATTTTTCTTTATTCAATATAATAATGTCTTATTGTTTCTTGTTTGATTCTGCAGTGAAAGTTCTTCTGAACCTTGAAAACCTGGTGAAATGAACCCAGATGTGTTAAAGCAGTTACAGGTTGGATATAAACACAGATTTCCTCATGATGTTTCACTGGGAGCTGGTGTGTGGATTTCTGACTCCTCTGTGTTTTAAAGTGAATAAACACACAACTCTCTGCATTAATAAATCCAGTTTTGCAGGTTTTTTACGCTGTTATGCTCACGATGAATCTGGGATAAACGTGGGTGAGGTGTCCTCATCTCCAGAGGACGTGCCGGTGAGTTTAAACCCAAAGCGTTTCTCCTGCTGCAGTGTATGTTGATGCAGGACGCAGTGATATTTGCTGTGCCATGACAGGTTTGTGAAAAAGGTCTCCGGCCGCTGACCGCTGTGAGCTCAGAATAAAACCCTCACCATTAATTACTCAGAGTCTTCATCTCGGCCCCCGGCCGCCGCGGCCCCACCTGCTCCGGGTCTGATGTCACGCAGCGGGGGGTTTGTGTGAGGGAGGGTCCGGTCTCCCCCGGTGTTCATCTGACAGTAATATGTGCCTCAGTGTCAGCTCAGAATGAGACGCAGAATGTTTCCTGCCAGACGAGAGCAGATTTATTTAATGTGTTTCGTTCAAAGCCATGAAACGTCCAAAATACAATGAATGATCAAATAAATCTGTTTCACAGCAAAGAAGGAACGTTTTTGAAGAGAACTAGACTAGAGCACTTGCCTTATTCTCAGGATTTGCTAAAGCCAAGAAAGCGGGATGTTATAAAAATAATGTTATCTTGTAAAATGATGTGGTGTTATGCAGTGCACTGGTTAATGCATTAGCTCACATGAACTTACAATAAACATTATATTTACAGCATTTATTAGTTAATGTTAGTTATTTCAGATACAGTTTCTGTGATCAGAAAGAGATTCTCTTGTGTGTGTTTAATGTGAATTCAGCATGAGGGCAGATCGCAGGTGTTTGCAGGTGTAATTCTCATAGACAATCACCCACCTGTGTTCTGTGTTGTACATTTAGGCTGTAATATTGAAACAATGACATCACATTTCTGGTGATAATTAGCCACAAATTGAACACTTGGCAGAACTGAACAAGCAAGTTGTTATTACAGCATCTTCTCACTGTATCTTTACAACAGGACTCGTGTTTGTAGTTGATTTTATTCACCATCTCTGCATTGTTGATCTCTTGTGTTTTACACGTTTTATTAATACATTTTAGGGACAAAATGTTTTATTTTAATGAACTTTTTTAGTTAGCATTTGTAGCATTGGCTTGTTTTTACAGAAGTTGCTGAATTTAAACGTGTCCATGTTTGGAAAACAACACGTCACCGGCAGTGTTATGTTTCTGACAGAGGCGATAGAGAGACAAAAGTCTCGTTGCAGCTGAATACCTGAATATTTTTGTGATGAATGCAGCTTTAATCCTAAAAAATAAATGATAGCATCTGATATTTATGTGCTTGTAATTGACACAGAATCTAGCTTGACCGCATTAACTTTTATTGAAGTGTCCGTTCAGAAATCTCCCGCTGTGAGATGCTTTTGTTTATGTGTTGGGATGGTAAATGTGTTGACGTCACGCTGGATTAATGGCTAATGTTCCGCAGAGAGAGACTGTGGCTTTGTGCTCATGTTCTCGGAGCACTTGAGCGCTGAACGCTGTGAGATGGTTTATTGGCGACAGGGGCCTAATGGTCTTAATGGAAGTCAGGGCCGCTCGCTTTCCTGCGTTCTTTGTGGACTAAAAGACCTCCTGCGTTCTCTCTCTCTCTTAACATCTGCCATGTGCCATTTGTGAGAGAATTCAGTTCACTTATAAGACAATTGACCTGACTGAAGATTGCGGGCTGCACCATGTGTTTTTAACAGACAGGTCGGGACGCGAGCGCAGATTGTTGTCTTTTATTTGATTTGAAACTGTGACCTTGGTTCCCTGAATTGCATTTGTGAACTTTTATGAGCTGCTTTGTTTAATGCAAGTCCGACTTCTTATTATGCTGCAAGAATAAAAGGGGACAAATAACTATGATTGTGATACATTCTGTGTTTAAATACCCAGCGCATGTTTGATGTGGGTTTATTCGAAGCCTTTTCTCTTTGTTTATTTGTGCCTCCGATCTCAGGCCTGATGCGGACCTTTAAGATCTCCATGGCAACATCCCTTAACATTTGTGTATTGCATCCGGCTTTCCTGTGAAGTAAATTGCAGTCGGATTAGCAGCACAAACACGTCTCTGCTTTTGTTTGGAGTGTTTTGTCTGTGAGCTCCATCAGAGATATTCAGATATTAGTTTTACCTACTGTACATAAACACAATATCTGAATGTTTGTTTATTCACAGAATCACATGAACGCAGTGTTGATGGTGAACTCATGTATTTGAGAATGAATACATTTATTTGTGTGGTTAACTACTGTTGTTCTTCAGTTTAAACTAGTTAGCTGGTTAAGAGTGTTGTGAGGTGTGCTCAGCGTTTGTTTGGGACGGTTTAGGCAGGAGAAACAGTCTGGTAAGAGCGACTGAAACGCGTGAGTAGCTTTTGACTTGGTCAGAAAAACAAGCTCAGCCAGGGCATTTTATCTCATTAAGCTCTGATTTACTCCTGGCAAAACCCTCTGGAGCTGGAGGCTCGTTCACGGAACTCCTTGTTCCAGTTTCTCCGCATCCTAAGTGATGCTGGAACGCTGGCCAGCGTCGCCCGCTGCTGCTTCCATTAGGGCGGCTCGCCCGACTGTGCCGCCACAATTAGCCTTTGATAAGCGCTGGTCACAGCGAGAAATGAGGTTGAGAGTTTGACCAATGGCAGGTTTATTCTGGACGCGGTTGAGCTGCTGAGAGTTAAATTCTTGAGGCTGATGGGAAACTGGCGCTCATTCCAACAGGATCCCTGTGATAAAAGCTTCTGAGAAACCTACAGAAAACACGGTGATGTCGTTTGTTTTCAGGTTTTCTGCCACTCAGCACAGAAAGCTTGAGCTTTTATGGGTGTTATTTAATAAATGATGGAACTTACGACGAAAGAGTTCAAATAATTTGTAAAGCTGCAATCTGTAACTTTTCTGTCACCATCTTTGTTTGAAACATAAGATTGCAGGTTATTTCACAAAGGTTTTTTCTGTCGAAATAGTAAAGCTCTACAAAAAAAATTAAAGCTCTGAGTGCTGGTGTGTGTGTGTGTGTGTGTGTGTGTGTGTGAGTGCTGGTGTGTGTGTGTGTGTGTGTGTGTGTGTGTCAAGTTGCTAACAACAGCATAGCAACTTGAGTCATGCTTTAGTTTGAAATGATTAATTCTTAAAGTTTGTTCTTTATTAAATGAAGTCTAACCTGCAATCTCTCTCTCTCTCTCTCTCTCTCTCATCTCTGCATGACTGGCTCTTGTGCTTTTGCACGCCCGCACCGGCTCTCGTGTTGTGACATGGATCAATGATGAAGGCTGTGGACTGAACCACATGAACCTGTCTGACGCGCCGCAGGAACAGACCCACATTCTGAAGGTAAGAACTCAGCTGCTGCACTCTCACATCCACACTGAACCAGAAACCCATGTGGGCTCAGACAAACCCAAACACTGCATATAAACGGACCCCCGCAGAAACAGCCAATCAGCTTTGATTTTAGAGTCTGAGGAAACTGAAGTTGTAGTAATTCATTATTTTCTCATGATCAGGCAAATTTAAGGATGAAATTGGTTAAATCTCTTGGTGTCAGTTTGTCAACACATTAATATCTAGTCATGTAAAATAAAAACAACTATAATCTTTGATGTTTACAGAAATGATAAACTTTTACTTTCTTGTTTGGTTGCATGAACAAAATCATCACACAACTGAAAACAGCAGAATTATAATTAGTTTGTACTGTATTAAGAAGTGGCACAAAAACTGAATGTGCCGTTTATACAGTAGTTTCAAAATAAACTCACTAGATTGAGTGACTTGCTCCTCTATGTCAGCAGATGCCACTGTTTCCTGTAAAACCTGAATCTGACATTAATGAGTCTGAGTCCTGATTGTAAGACGTAACAGTGGAGAACAAACAGGAAGTTGTCAGAGAACGACAGAACATGGGCGTAACCTCATCACATCTCATGGAAGGAAATAATGCTGTTTCTCCTGCTTGACCTTCTCTGGCAGCGTTGATTGTGGCGAGCAGAAGGGGCTTCCTCAGCATTGGGGGTCCCAACAGTGTGTGGACCCTCTGGGCTGTCAGCGTTTGAGTGGACCCAGCGTTGCCCCCTGTGGGTTGTTTGAAAAGGTCACTGGTTCTGTTGGCAACCTCTGTTAATTCAGGCTCCTCCTGCTAGCACTGAACAAACACCACCCAACTCCTCTGACACGCTCTCTGATGGACGTGCCTTTGGGCTGCCATCAAAATATAAAAAATAGATTATATTAAAATGCTTAGTAAAGATATTTTACTTCAAATTGCTTCCATGTAGTCCAATAATATTTTTTACAGTAGCTTTTGGCATCATTTAAGAGTGTAGTGTGACTGTAAGTGCTTTAATGTAAATGATAATCAGCTTTAATAATTATTTCGGTCTTTTGTCTCAGCTGTCACAAACCTACAGATTTCTCACACACTGAGATGTTTGAGGCGCTTCAGTCGGCGATTGATTTCACACATCACTGATAACCTGAGCAGCACATAACAAGAACCTGGACTGACCGCAGGTCATGCTAATTAATTACAGTAATTACTTCAGAAGGGAAGAGGAGAGCCGGAGAAGACGAGGGTTCGGAAGGTCAGGAGGAATTTCAGCGGTAGGTGTAGCAGGGGTGCAATGCATGCTGGGAGACGTACTGCCTCCAACAAATGTTTTCCAATGTTTCTCACAGTGTTTCTTTAAATAGATGCTGTAAAGAGAACAATGATTTTAGATCACCATGACAACTTGACATTTTAAGTTCAGTCAGTACATTTATCTTATGCTTGTTTTTCATGAATCACCAGGGACTGTGATTTGAGCTAAAACTCTTACTGTGCAGAAATAGTCTCCCACACCTTGGATGGTAAATTATCAGCAAATTTTCATTAAAATAACACACAAAACTGTTAACCATTGTGCTGTTTTTCCACTAGCTTCTGTCTGTCGTATCTGAAGCTGATTGTCTCACTCGATGCTTCTTTATTGATTTGGACCTTTTGACCAACTTTCTGGGTCAAATAACAGCTGGAGGTTTGTGTACCGCCGGCTGGTGTCCAATATAACAGAATCAGATCCAAATAGGAAAGTGTGACCTTAGAAAGGCCCTGATTGGTCACTGCAATGTCAGGTGTCATCCCACCTTAAACTATTCCTGCACTTTCATGTATAATGATAGAATCACATTATTAATCACATGCATAAACTCTTGTGTTTCTTTTCAGGTTGTTACGTCCACAACCAGATCACATGATCT
>JBAJNP010008482.1:0-20149 GCA_036877545.1 Yasuhikotakia modesta
AGTTGCAGGTTTCTTTGTTTTTAAAGGATATAATTCCCCATAAGTTTAACTTCACTTTGTTTTTATTTCATAGATCCTATGCATCAAGCTCAGTGGCTAGCAAGGCATCTGAAGGCCTTACTTTAGCACCCAGATCAGACAAGCTTATACAGGGTCTGGTCAGTGTCAGGTAAGTAGCAGTTAAAAAGATTGCTGAAGAGCTATACAACTTTGTTTATTGTCAGTTTGCAATTATTGTCAAGTTTTAATTGTAATTGCCATTAACCTTTTCTGTTTAGCTCAGCATGTCCGAACGAGAGAACAGTCTCACTTGAGTGCACTGGTAAGGACAGCAATTTGTTAGCTATGTAGTGTTATCAAAGTAAAAAAGTGCTTTACCTATAACTGAGTTAATGAAATAAACTACTAAAGTAGCTAGTACACACAGTTTCTCCTGTGTGTACTAGCATACTAAAATACACACTGGAGAAGAACACTCAAACATGTTATTTTCTGTCAGATTGTGGCAAACAGCAGCTTACCTCCAGGATTATAGGGGGCGATGTCTCAAATGTTGGTGAATGGCCCTGGCAGGTTAGCCTGCATTTCAACGGACAACATGTTTGTGGTGGATCACTCATCTCTCCGGACTTTGTGGTGACAGCTGCTCATTGTTTTCAAAAGTGTGTATTTACTGCTTTAGCACAAATTTCTACTTATTCATTTGGTGGTGGTTTAAGTGTTTTGCAGTGCATTTTTAGTGTATAGTGTGTAATGTTTCATTAGCATATACAGTCCCCTAGGAGTTGAACTTGTTACAATAACATTGTTAGCGCCATAGCAACATTGATCTTTTGTTTGCCATCACAACCTTAAAGAAACAACGCAAAAGGAAATGTGACACTTCATTTTTGTTTTGATCACAGCTCAATTGCAAATTCCTGGCGTGTGTATGCTGGGGCCATTTCCCAGAATTCCCTTCCACCCGCCCACTTTGTGAAGACGATTGTACTACATGAGAATTATGATCATGACAGTAATGACTATGACATTGCCTTACTAAAACTCAACAGTCCTGTGGAATTTTCCAGTAAGTTTACATCCTTGGGGTAGTTATAGAGTAAACAATGATTGACTGTCCCTCAGTTGTCATTGTTTTCTATTTGTCTAAATGGGATATCTGGTTAATGGTATCTATGTGTGGCTGATGTCATTTTTAATTTTTCTATGTTCTTCTCACATTATAAGTCGCTTTGGATATAAGTGTCTGCTAAATGCCTAAATGTATAATATGTGTGGATTTGTACTGTGAAATATGAAGTGTGGACAGACTAGCTTATGATTTCACATTTTAATTCAGATACAGTGCAGACAGTTTGCCTTCCTTCATTTGACCAGAACTTTTCTGAAAATCAAGAGTGCTGGACATCTGGGTTTGGGACAACAACAGAAGGAGGAGGTACAGAGATTAGTTTTTGTTTTCAACACAGAAGATCCAGATTTGTTTCCTGGTAATTTTAGCACATAAGACAAACCAGACATGTTCTTCATAAAAATGATCTTAGAAGTTTATCCATGCCATGGTACCTTCAGTGTGTTGTTTTGTTTAAGGCTGGACAGCTGACCATTGACTGTTTCTCTTCCATTAGATCATGCCTCTACCAATCTGATGGGTGTAAAAGTGAATGTTATTGACATGGGCGTTTGTAATAGCAACCAGATATATAATGGGGCCATTTCCAACAACATGATATGTGCGGGTGACTTGGCTGGGGGCCGGGATTCTTGTCAGGTGGGTCGGCCTAAACCTGTCATTGTGTTGTGCTTATGCCTTCAAGCAAACTGTATTATTCAGTGGTCAGGTCTGTTTCAGTGTTTCTTTGAGTCTTGACATTGATATATTCTGGTGTCTAGGCAAATACTGTATGTTATCATTCACAGTACTACATGCTGTTTGGCCTTATGTTACTGGCAAAAAAAGTTCACCCTCACAGATCTCCATGGTGACGTTTCAGTCGCCCCGTGAAGTTCACTTCATTTGGCCATCTTGAATAAGAAAACAAATTATAGAGAGTAAATGTGCTCAGTTTTAAGTCACTACAAACAACATAAATAACAAGGGTAGATAAAAATATATTGCAGATTTTCCATATTGCATATATATATATATATATAAGGACAATATTCTTTAAAGCAGTAATTCTATGAAGTAGTATTATGCTAATTATGGTCTTTTAAATATATCTATTATATAAACATACTACATCATATCATAACAAACACACACACATTAATTGTATGTATAAGTATGGTCTTGTGTATTGTATGTCTATTTGAACATGTATGTCATAATGCTTAAAACCTCCTAATACTTGAATCTGTGTGACCTTGTTGTCTGTGTTTGAGAATGTGGCAACATTCCAAATGAGTGAATCATGTCAAGAGACATGAAGTTCTACAGACATTCCCTGCTGAGTGTGTAGGAAGCAGTGAACACAACTTAGGGACCAATACAATGATTTGGAACATAGCTTATGTTTATTTAAACGATCACTTGTGGAAACATGGTGTGGTTTGCAAAAACAAGTAAACAACAAAAAACGATTACTTTTATAAATTACAAATTATATTATTTATAAAAATAAAAGTCAAGAGTAGGGTAGGCAATTTCAAACTAGCTTTGTGCTTTCAAAAAACAACAGGAATTTTTGAGACCAGGTTTCACACGTTCACTGATTTGAATTTTTCAATGTTTAAATGTTAAAGTTTTAAATTAATATTTTGAGTTACTATAATGAAATGAATGTCATAATTCACAATAATCTGAATAATCTTACTGTCCCTGACTCTGTTCACAGGGGGACAGTGGAGGTCCGCTGGTGTGCAAGGCACCAAATGAACACTGGTATCTGGCAGGCATCACAAGTTGGGGAGCAGGCTGTGGAGAAAGACTTAAACCAGGAGTATACAGCAGAGTGACCAGCCTTCTACCTTGGATCTACAGCAAGATGCAGGTGAGCTTGACATTATCATACAGTACATACATAGTCCATTGATCTACATGACATTTATTTTGTTGTTCAAAAAAAGGTCTATTGAAAAATCTTCTCACTTAACATTTCTTGATCTTGTGTCATCTTATTAGCAAGAGAAGCCCTGATGCCTCTTCTGAATGTTGTGTACATCCCTGAGGACTTAATGATACAATGGTAGTGGACACGCTTAAATATACATGGTGGATTGAATGTGAAGGACATACTAATGCACTTTGACATGGGACAGCGTTGCAATACAGATGATGCTGGTCCCAGCTTCAGACACAGGCGGTCTGCTGTGACTGTTTATTCCATTATCTACCTTCAGTCTTTTGCTTGCATTTATACTGTACATTCACTGAATCTGGGTACTTGCACTGATTCTAACAGAAAGTTTATTGAGAGTGCTGTCTGTGAATTTGCTTCACTCTTCTGTGAATTTGTGTTTAATAACCAAAGGGGTGTTCATTGGAAAACTAGTTTTTAAAGGATAAAACGTGGATGGCTTTGTGTGAAGTATCTGAACTTTAAATACCTCCATCTTTTACTATGTTTTCATAGTGTTTCCTTGCAAATCATGTAAATAGCAGATACAGATTTATTTTTTGTTTGTTTTGTGTGTTGGCTTTTACACAACCAGTTTAAAATAACCAGTAAATAACAAGAAAGAATATTTTACATTTTAAACATGTAAATAAAGCTGTTGGTTAAACAAGTGAATACATTACAAACACTGACATTACTGACATTAATGCAAGATTCATATTGTGACAACCTGTTTTCTGTTTGGCCTGTACAATGAAATATTATTTTTGTTCGCCACCCACATTGTAAAGTGCCAGTGAATAGCCCCGCCTCCCCTGTGTTGAAAATCTGTGAATATTTTAAATATTTCTGAATAATTTGGCAGGAATCTGAATGAATTAATGCAAACAAGAAAAATGCTAAATCTTTTCATGAAATTGTTACAAAAACATAATAAAGACATGTATGCTTCTTACACTAGTATTCTAGACCTCAGTGTTGCATATACATTATATACATTATATCACCCAACACACGCACTCCGGGTCTCGTTGCGCGTGGCGGGGCGGGACCGATAGAGCGCGAGAAGAGACGAGGGCGCGCGCGACAAGGGAAGGAGACTGGGACAAGCCAACAGTCAATATTTTCATAGCGGGAAAAAGAGGGAGGTGAACCTTGTTGCGCCGGCATCCAACGCTTCATGCTCATCTGAAAGGATTTGGTCCATCCGTAACTTTTCCAAAACAAATATTCCACATATTTATATTCCACAGATATAAGACTGAGGACCTTACAGTTGCGCGAATTTGGTCAATAGGAAGCAGCTTTTGCCCCACTGTTGCCTATTTACTTGTTGTACAACTACCCTTAAGGAGACGAGATAAGGTAGAGTATGAAGCCACTTCTAAATAGGGCGTGTGTTTTTATTTTTTCTTTTGACATTTTTTCAGTCTGTCGTTCCCTTTCTCTTCCTTTTCTTTATGGTGTTTTGAACTGATGTGCGTCAAGGCTTGTTTTTTACTCCAATGACATCATCATTTATCATTTCACACAGCAAGTATATTGAAGATAAAGAAATTCGGCACGGGCTCTGTCAATTATAACAATATGCATTATAGATTATATTTAAATGTGTTGCATTTATTTTACACGTACAGCAAAAGTTCAGAGTCTTAAGGATCTCCAACCCATGTAACATTTTTACGGACATCTACAGTATGAATACGAACACACGGACTGTAAATGATATCATTTGATGTTCTTGTTTCAGGAGGGTGTGTGCAAGGGCGTTTTATTAAAGCTTTGACGCCACATGCATGACATTTATGCATCATCTCTATGTTGTGCTTTACAGTGGAAGGGAAACAGTATGTTACCATCGGCGTTAGTGATTTGTAATTTGCATAATAATAACGACAGATGCAAATGTATTTGTGAAACTTCTAAGTCCGAAAAGAGATGCATAAGGCTGGCAAATGATGGCGTGAACGGACTGGAGTTTATTACTGAGAGGACAATGTAAAAGTGCGGGGAGATGGTGCGTTTAGTATGCATGCTTAAGGAAATCCACAGGTTGGGAGGGGTCCGGTGATAACCACGACCGATCCTTGCGCGCACGACAGGGAACCGCGTAATCTTATGTAGCCTGCTGAATGACACATTGTCTATAAACAGAGCTCATACCAATTTGCTTGAATACTTAAATTATACATCGGATATTCAGCCTTTTTTCATGCAACGGTAGCTCTTAGGCTCCATCTCTTACAAAACTACAGCAAGCTTTGTGTACTACTAATCGTAAACACCTGACGGAAACAGTTGCCATAGCAATGTTTCTGCACCCTGGTAGAGGCGAGTCTGGCTGCGTTCCAATGAAAGCTTTGTTGTCATGGATACAATTTACCCTCGTTGTGGTTGTGATGGAAAGCTTAAGGGTCTCATAGATGGCATAGATGACCGATTACTCACGGTTAGATATTGTTCAATGAATGACTTAGTTCCTTTCTGTTTCAATAAATATGATAATAAGTAACTGAAAATCATTTGATTAAAAACAAAAGGAAGATAAGAATGAACAGAATTTCCTTGAAATTTTCTTGTAATTGATACAATAAAATATATTCCAGCACCTATCTAACGCCTGTAACTCTCTCCATATAAAATAGATCTGGTTGAGCCAATCAAAACTGTTTTATAAAATGGAGGAAATAAATGACATGTTTATGTATGTTTTTGTAAGTAGGCTTTGACATACCATTCTTTCCAAAATAGGGGGGAGCCATTGTACTATATGTGCCCAAAATAAAATATCACTTTCTGTGTTATCCCATCAAAAAATACTAAATACTGAGCCACTCGGAACATATTTTCTAAAGCAACACTTTTCCCAGGTGGTGTTTATAGGTGCCTAAAAATATGTGCAAAAAAGAGAGAGAACAGAGAGAGAGAGATAATTGAATGGGGAGAGAGACTACTATTTCTGTCAGAATGAAACTGTGTAAACACTTAAATGGTTCTCTTACACCCAGTCATGAGAGCTCTCATTCAGTGCCAGCATCTGTTGATCATAACAGACTGGCTGTCATTTATACAGCCAGTCATATCAATGAGGTCATATTTTCTCAGCCTCTCACATATGCTCTCAGCACTTAATGACGCAGTACATAGTGACAAAACTGACGCAGTGAAACGTCACACACACCTCTTGTGTACACATAGTACACATTGTTTTCTTTTGTGATTCATCAGTGTAGAATTTCATAATCTATATGGACAGTCAGTGAGGCAAAATTTTGATTTGTCTCATTCCCAGGCCATCAGGATAGAATGATGCCCGTGCTTTTGTCTTCCAGGGACAGTAGGAATTATCTGTCGCTGAAAAAATAGTCACAATTGACTTTAAGGGCTGATCACATGGGTCAGCAACTGTCTGGCGGGGGCTTTTTCTTGGAATGAGAAATGAATTGGCTGTGTCTAACTGCAGTGCTCTGCCGATATGTCTGCTGAGATGGTAGTGTCTTCTCCAAGCATCCATGAGTTCACAAAGTGATTTCTGCAAATTAGTCACTAACAGTAAAGGCCATTAACAGGTGGCAGTTAACCTGAGCATGAACTTATTTATATTCTATGCACACAGAATATAGATGATCAGAAAGCATTAGGGTAATTACATCAGAAGTTCCTGCCTGGATCGACACCTTATAATGGCATAAGATTAGAGTTAAGATAGGCAATTTTAGAGAGGCTAGCAATAGCAAGCTAGCTTTGAAAGTGCTCTGCAAAGTCAGTACCGGTTGAGGGTGGGGAAAACAGGAATAATTTAGTCTTGCTGTGGCATTGCATTATTTAATAGAATTTAACACTGTCACTATAAAGATCCAAAATGGTATGTGTAAGGCAAAATTAGGGGCTGCAACTGTTAAACCTGAACGGCAACTGTTAAACCTGAATGTCAACTGTTAAACCTGAATGGCATATACCTCCCATATTTATAATTTTTAAGAAGCTTCTGCCAGTCAGTTTGGCATTGAACTAAACAAACACACAAGCAGTAGAGGTTAATTTACTATGGTTAGCATCCACTTTCCTTTCAGCCACAACAGGCAAATGTTAAGTCACCTAATTAATATTCATGATCCTAATATTCAAGGTAATGAGGTTAGCAATTTGTCCCGCCCACAAACAAACTCAAACTGTTAAGCTTGTTTCTACATTCCTGGGCAAAATATACTTGCATATGAACTGGATTAAACCGAAAGCCTTGTCGTCATTGCTCATTATATATATATTCTGTTCAAAAGGCATTCATATATATAGATATACACATATGAAGTGAAAGTGATGTGTTTGTCAGTTACGGTTGCCCATAACCGAAATGTGACCTCTGCATTTAACCCATCCGTGTGAGTGAACACACACTGCAAGTCGTGAACAAGGGCACTTCAGTTGCTATCTGCCAGTGCTGGAATCGAACCAGCAACCTACTGATTACAAGCCCGACTCCTTAACCAGTAGACCACAACTGCCCCCACAAGACCACAACTGCCCCCCCATATATATATATATATATATATATATGCATGCCTTTTGAGTTGTGATGTCAATTAGCAACACAGCAGTAGCTTTAGGATGGGTGACACAATAATAAGCCTGAAACTCTTAAAACAGTCCAAGATAAGAGAGCTATTCAGTGAGCTATACTGTGTTAAGATTATCTCAGTCAAGCTAGTTGTAGCTTAAGCGGTGTGGCTCTCCTGATAAGCACTGGGAAAGCGAACACAGGAGGTTATCCAAGCTGGTACTTTGTTCCATAGATGACTGAAGCGTCACGGCCATTACGGGAAGAAATGGGATAAGATTTCCTAGATTTATCTAATTTCCTTGAGGCTCCGATGCATTTCCTCCTCATTGCCCAGACACTGTGGAAAGAAGTTTTGTTTATTGGAAAATAGCAATGTTTGACAATAAGGTCATCCACAGATAAATTAGTCATCTCTAAACACAGTAATTTGAAGTCTGGCTTGTTTGCAAACATCAGTCTTGTCTGAAACTGAGATGTCAGATTGCTTTTGTAGCTTGTCGTGTAGAGGAACTGAAGTTTCCACATGATGGAATGATGAGTTAAATACGTTTTCAAATATGAGCTCAAAGACCGTATCATGATTTGAAAAATGAATTGCCCATTTAAAGTTATTGCCTCTACAACATGCAATCCACACTCAGAGAGGAAGAAAAAATGTCCTGCCTTTGGTCAAGGGCAGTTAGTCTCCCTTACTCCTGTGCCCAATGAGTCTCTTCTGTGCCTAATGTTCTAGGAAATGGCTCCACTCTGACCGGGTCCCTGAAAGCTGTTTAAGGGATTGTGGGGCTGTGAGACTTGTGGCTGAATCCATCAGTAGCTTGCATTTTGCTGAATAAATGGCTTTGTCTTTCTTTAGCAAATGTTAGTGGAGACAATGACTGTCAAAAAGGCAAAGTAGTGTGGCAAAATGCAATGTTGCTTTTAATGTACAAATATTGAGTTTGTAGGTCTGTATGTGACAATTGTTATTCTAGTGTAGTTTTGTGTGTATGTTTTGTATGGGGCCTTTGTTAAATGCAGATTTAAAAGGAAAATCTTATAAATATGAATTTTTAGGGAGCACAGATGAATGATTATTAAAGCAACACATATGACAGATTAGATTTATGTCTCGAGACGGTTGCTAAAAATTCAGGCTTGCAAATAATTGCCACCTGGAGCAGCTGGTGTCAAAGAATGTCAAACGTCATTAAAGGTGATAAAGGTGATGTCATTGGTTTACTCTTTATCTTACTATCTCACTCTGAGTACAACATTAAATAAACCTTCAAAAACAGTCACTCATCCCCATCAATGGTACTAATGTTTCTTGAATTTTCAAAGCAATTCTACAAAAATTAGTTCTGCTCACTGATAGCAGTTTATTTGCACACATTTTTTACACAAGATTTTCTCTGTAGATCTGTGGAAACATGTCTGAGGCAATTTTCAGTTTTTCTTGACTCGTAATTAGTAGTAAGCTAAAAAGAATGCTAATTGAATAATAGATATCAAATTATTTTGTAATGTTGGCCAAAACAATGTTTGTTGATCCAGGGAACAGATTTATGAGGCAGCAGGGAGGCTAAATTTAGCTCCATGTTGTCAAACTATTTATAATAGGCAGGTACAATAGCTACATGTCAGTCAGGAACAGCTTTTTAAAATCAGATTTTGAACATTGTTGTAGTCTTACATACGTGGTAAGCATGTAACCCACTAACACCAATTCTCACTCTATTTACTCTCTCTCGCTTTCTCCCCTTCACAGTTGCCATGGAAACTCTTCTGGTCTTCCTTATTTCCCTCCTGGGCTATGTGGCGGGTAAGTGCCCCCTTACATCTGTCTGCAGGCACCTTGTATCCACCGGAATTGAAAAGATCTGGAAAAAGAAGCGGAAAAGTAATGACATGAAACATCGCTTCTAGTCTAGAAGTTCCAAACTGGGAGTTTGATCAGTGACTTTTATTGATCTGAGAGCATGTTTTTCTGTGTGTGTGTGTGTGTGTGTGTGTGTGTGTGTGTGTATGTGTATGTGTATGTGTATGTGTTCTCTAGTGGATTATAAAGTCATTGTCCATACACAGCAAAAGCTCCATGTTTGTACTGCCTGCATGCTTTTACATGTCTCCACATTGCTGTCCTGTTTTTGCCAAACAAAATTCATCTGTGAAATGAGAGCATCTATTTAAATACATTCTCATCCGTCACAGTCCTCTGGGAGGCTCCGCCCCCCACACAATTAGGCCACATGTAACACTGCCAGAACTTGCGCACTAGATTCATATTCAAACATACAATTCTCAGTACTCTACACTGGTAAGAAAAATACATTTGCTTTTGTCAACAAACAAATCAGCCACTGCTGAGTGCATCACCAACTTTCTGACCTGGATAGGCTGAATCCTGTTATTTATTTACACAACCCCAGGGTCTCTGAGATTCATTCATTCATTCATTCATTCAGTCTTTCTTTTCATTTGTTCTAGTAAGATAAGCTGACCTTGCTCTGTCTGTCTCTCTCTCTGTTGTATGTAAAGATAAATTAGTTTAACTTAACTTAAATCACATTGACATTTCCCCATACAATTTGGTAGTACTGCAGTACACATACAGTGTAAACAAAAGTTTTCTCTTATGTCTCACATCCATTGATTTGGTCTAATGGATTTCTTAGGATTCTTTGTTACACACAAATTGCATCGACCCTGTCAAAACAACCCTGTTATTGTGGCCAAATCATATTGTTTGTGCTCTGTGCACATATCTTAGTGTTCTGTCATAGAGATCTATTTAATGCAACAAATAGCCACTAAAATGCATAACCTGATGTTGCATTAATGTGCAAGGGTTTTAATTCAGTTACTGGGTGTTTTGAAAATATGAAACATCACTAATGGCTCTCATTCTGTTTGTGTTTATTGTTTCTGTTTTAGCTTTGTCTGACACTGATGCCCAGGGTAAGTGCACAAATTATTTTTATTGCCTACACACACACACACAGAAAATATTAACAACTCTTTCAACACCTGACAGAATCCTTTAATAATAGAATAATTTTAATAAAATAATTTAGTAGAATAATTTTCTACATTGTTCTACATTGTTATTTCGCTACAGATGGAAAAGATAAGGTGATGGACCCTTTTGCATATGGTAAGTATCACTGCTTACAAAGTCTTCAATGAGTCAATATTTTCCCACATATACAACATTATGTTACCAATTATGTTACTTTCTATGTAACGCGTCCCAAATGACAGGAAGTCAAAGGCAGTTAAATAAGTCGGCCAACCAGTAACTTCTATATGCTTTGTTAACACTGTCCCTGTGGAGCTCAGAGGATTAAATACACAGTGAGCAGTTAGGCCCTTACACCTGTGCTTAACTGATCCTTAAGAGGAAATTCAGGAGAGATTTAATTTAAGATGTTGCCTGTACTTTTGGAATAGCAACCTTTTAAGTCTCTTATCTAATAGAAAATCAAAACCTTAAATCTAACAATTATTCTTTTGAAATCAGGTGAGCTATTTCAAATAAACCTGTGATTAATTACATCGGCCCACAAATATAAGTGACTTCCTGTCACCACTACAAACAGAAGATCATTGTGACTGAAGATCAGTCGTGTTGTCATGAAGATTAAATAGCCGCCCTTTAGAAATGTTTTTAAAAGCCACAACAAAGCCAGACACTTAAAATCACACAATCCCAACTGAACATCCAGACATGAAGGGCAGTTGTCAGAAAATTGACCCACAGACCTTTTAAACTGACAGAGCTACAGAGTTATTTGTCTGCCTAGACATCAACAGGTTTTTTTACACTTCTTGCTTAGAGTCTGAAGTTGAGCTTTTTGAAAACAGGTGCTATGTTGGGCACAAGCAAACTGACACAGCACGCCCATATAACACCCAGTTGTAGTCTAGTGGAAAGGTTACAGGTTGTTTTTACAGTTTCGGGGCGAGCCCAGAATTTTGCAGGGGTTGTTTTGGCAATAAGTGCTTTAAAATATTATAGTGAAGTATCTGCTAATACAGTAACTTTTACAGTTACTGTAATCAGAGATTTCATATGAACATTAACAATTCTTAACATGCTTCAAGGATGAATTTATGCTATGCTACACATGTGTAATTGCTCTATATTTCTATTGTATGTAGTAAACAACTGTGTGTCATTTGTGATTTGTAGTTCTAGGAAAGTGTGGTATTTAAATTCTTTGTATGACAATAAAAGGTTGCGTTGAACTTTTTGGAATGCATTATACGTGCTGCTGAAACAAATATAAAGCGGTCGAATTCTTTGAAGATATATAATGCATAAAAGATTCATATGAATTAATGTTTTATAAAGGTAAAGTATAAAATGTGTTAAAGCTTAAATATTACAATACACAATTATAATTACAATACAATTGTAATTATAAACAATACAATTATATCTCCAACCATAATAACCATCTGTTTTCTTACCAGACTATGAGAGTTTAAGGATTGGAGGTTTGGCACTTGCAGTTGTTCTTTTTGCCCTGGGAGTGCTTCTAATTCTCAGTAAGAACATTATTTTTATCTATTATAGTTTTTAATTCATTACACTTTCATTCATTGCTAATGGACACACACACATACACACACACAAACACACACAGACACACACATTGATATTGTGAATTAAATTAATCTCCACCCATTCATCACCTTCATTTATTAGCTGAATGGCAAACTGATTTCAATAAAACAATGAGAATCAGAGCACAATGGCTCAAACTGGTTTCATTTATACCAGCTGTCAACAATGCAGCAAGGCTTTTATTCTGAGATATTGTTTCAGTCATGAAGATGAGTCACAACAGTCCATCACATTAACTGTCAGAGCTGTACATTACAAGCAACATTCCATATACATTACTAGGATAATTGTACTAATGTATGTACGTACTAATGTACTAATGTAATGTGCTGCTTCCTAAATTAATAAACTAGATGAAAATATTGATTTGAGTTTAAATTTGTTCATCAGAGAAAAAATGAAAAGTCATGTAACTAGTAAAGTGCAGAAAGTTGGTTACCAGAGGCCGTCAAATATACAGTTTCGCTGTTATATACAGTTTCATTTATAAGTGCCATTAAAATCATGCAATGTTGTGCATGACCAATAAGAATCAAGAATTCCTAAGGTAAGAAAACTGCATAAATATGCAATTACCTAAAAAGTTGACAGTTTAAGTATAAACTATCACACAGTGTGCATGTGAAGGAAATGTTCTCGGCAAATTGTGTTAAGGGGACATTTTGTGGCTATGTTTGTACAAAGACTTGATTTGTATAATTGATTTAGTGAATCGACTGCTACACATGTAACTTGATTAAGACAACACTCCCATTAGCACCTGCAAACCATTCTTAGTAAATTCTTAGTAAAGCAAACGATTCTCAGGCTCCATTCACTGACAATATTGATCATTACATGACATTGTAGCATTTCTGTTAAAGTTTAGAATCTATGTAAACTGAATGTTTGTGATCTGCAGGCCGCAGATGCCGCTGCGGTATCAACCCAAAGACCAGGTAAGTAATCCCCGCCTCTCGGTACAACAGAAATCTGATAGGTTCATTCCTCAGTATGTAAATTGCAATCTATAGAGTCTCTTCATTTGTTCTATATTCTTAGTGCTCCAGGAGATGAAGAAGCTCAAGCAGAAAACCTCATGGTCTCTAAAGGTATGTATAGAAAAAATATTACTCTAAATATTATACTTTCTTTTGGCCCTTTTACCTATTCAAGCCTATTCAAATTCACTCAATTTACTTGGTGGGCGGAGTTAAATCTGTGCTGTTGTTTTGTTGTTGGTCTAAATTTATACAAAGGTGTCGACAGTTGACTTTAACCTCTGCTTGTCACTCCATGACAGTCACATTTTGTATAAATGGCTTCTAATGTCTCTCGAGTGTTGATTGCTGTTGTTGTCTCCAGCTGAAAGTTAATGGTTTCTACACAGATCGCTGTCTGTGGAAATGTGAGGTTTCACAGAAAATTTCTTTGATTGTTTTGGCTTATTTTCTTAAACAATGGTGTTGGTTTGAGATGGGACTATATGTTCCTCTGACAAACTAAATAGAATATATCATGTAAAATCAATATATCATGTATAAATCATGTAATTTTCATAATGTTTTATGCTACATATGTAATAAAATAAAATTAAATAGCAATAGAATGAAAACAATTCAATTGAAGAGTTCCTGGAATGCCAGATGAAATATGACAAACAATTGCATAGTTCTAATTAACAGATAAATGTTTAGGTTAAAAACAGTTTTTGACATTTTGCCTGTTGTTCTTCTTCCCTGTAAAGCCAAGGAGACTCCCAAAGCGGAAAACTGAGACTCTCCAGGTAAGGAGTTGATACAGAATCAGACATTACCAGGAATTTGACTCTGTATTACATAACATCTGCTTTGCTTCTCCTCAGTGCTGTTGAACACATAGCTGTGGTTGAACAACTTCACTGATGTGGAGGACATTAATGAAGCTGATCGAGACCATGGCTACGTGAGGAGATCATAAGTTAGTGGTCGAGGAGTCTGTGACTTGGTTTATTAATGGGCCGGTGTCTTGTATGTAGACCTCTAGTCCTGTCATGTGACCAGTAACCGTATTTGTCTGTCCCTTTGCAACAGTCTGTCCTTGAGTAACTTGTTTTAGTAAAACTAGCCCCTTCCTGCAGACAGTTTATAATGTTTCTGGCTCCTCACTGAACTTGTGTGTGTGTTTAAAGTGACAGTTCGTCCAAATATTAAATTACTCTCTCACATAATTTCATTTTTCCTTAACATTCTTTATGCAGCTCTTTCAGTTCAACAAAAGTTCATAACAGGCCTGTCTTGCTTCTGATGAAAAGACATTTTATATAATTGCTGAAATTACCAAGATTATCACCTAATAACAACTTACTATTGTATAATATGACATTACATTAGCTTCTGTCATGTTATGTTAATAGTACTGTTTGTTTTAAAATTTTAATGCTGAAACTGGATTGAATCTGCGTATGGTTTGATTTGAACAATGTGAGTGTGGTTGAAAAATATATTTTTGGGTGAACTGTTACTTTAAACATATTGTTTTATTGTCACAGCAAAAAATGTTAAAGTTAAACTGTTATAGGTGATGTGACCATATGTTATCGTCATTTGTGTCCCACCTGCTGTTTATTCTCTTAGATTGTATAGATTATATGCAGACATATTTAAATTCACTTACATATTTAATATAAGCATTAATTAATATAAGCATTAATTCATATGTGATGCAAAATATATATTTGGATATATTGTGTATGCGTGTTTATGTGTGGATGGGAAGAGATAATATAAACGTGTGTGTGAGCCCAGATTCATATCAATGGGTGTGGGCATTTTCCTCCTGACAATCTTTCAACCACTGTACCCAAGCACAAGAACAGACCAGTACCACCACTGTACCACAGGGGGCACCAAACCATTGCGCTCCGTATAGCTGTAACACTGCCGGCCTCTGTGCCCCCATTCGGACCAACAATATAAACATCTACAGTCTGAGAACAGACTCAGACTGCATGACCGAAAGAGCAATTCACCTCACCATAGTGCCGCTAACCTGTGTCCTCTACTTTTAAATCGCATGCGTACTGTAGATTATGTGTTTACCTTCTTAAAGAGATAGTTTACCGAAAAATGAAAATGATGTGAAAACATTTACTCACCCTCATGTCATTCCAAGTTTAATAAAAATGTTTTTGAATGTTGTTCTGATGTGAAACACAAAGGACTTGTTTATGAGAATGTTCATTATAACAAAGCGAATGAGGACTAGGGCTTTCAGAACCAAAAACAGTACCACAGTACCATCTTTCAAAGCCATAAGATTTGTGTCTGAAAGTCAAACCCAAAAATGTATTTAAACACAAATTTTGGTTAGACATTCGACAGTAACGATTTAGATTTTCAGTAGGTTTGGAACAACTTGAGGGTATGTAAATAACGGCACAAAATTCATTTCTGGGAGCACTATCTGTTTAATTTCACTCTTAAAACCAATGTTCAATAGGATCAAAATGTCGGCCTTTAAGGAGATCAACATTTGCTTTAATGTCTATCTGTGTATGCGTGTGTGTTCCTGTGTGTGTATGTATGTGTGTGTGTATTGTGCCACACATAAACCCATGAGAGTTGTAGAAATGTAGGTCAGTTTCTAAAGACAGACGTGTTTCACAGAATACTAATCACATTTAGTCAACAACACAGTCTAATGCTACACATGCTTTGCTATTAAAGACGAATCTGAAGCGTGTTCGTCTCATCTTTGTGCAGCTACTCTGTATAGACGCTCTTTGTGCTTCTAAATAAATAAAGTCTCTGACACAGGCATCAGCGTGTGGGTTCGTTTTTTCTGCTTTGATGCTTACGAACACAGACAGCAAGTGTCAGGAAATCTCTCTTATTTTCTCACTCTTCTTTTAAAAGGTTATATATCACCAAGCAAAAAAAGCTCTCCTCAATATGTCAAATAAAATTTTATTTCCAAGCATCTGGGCTCTGTTATCCTGTTATCAGTTTGATTGATTTGACACTGTGATACCAGCTCTCCCATGTTGTAAAGCGAAACACAGGATTTAAAGTCAATTACAGAGGAATGAAAGCTCTCAGAGGTCCTTCAGTTATATTTCAAAGTCAAGACACAATGTGGTCCTTAACAGATTAAAGTGTTTAATGCTGTGATATAACTGGAGTTTCTTTGGACAATGATTCCAAAGGTTGGGCCAGACAGTGTTTTATTACTGTTTGAAGGCCGCTGTTTATGGGATAATAAATGTGTTTCAAAGAATGGTAGAGCGGCCATATTTATGAACGCTCTGAGGAGGGGAGGGGTAGACGGATAAAATGCACCTGGGCACCAAAGACTGTCTCACATTAGCCAGGACCCCTGGAGGAACAGGAGATTTCCACATTACAGGTGAGCTGAGATGAATGCTAGAATGAATGAAATGAATGCAAATGCTAGAACTGTAAACATTATGGATTTTTAAGATGCTATGTGGGTTTTGAAGAATGTTATACATTAGAAATTCCTAAAATGTTAAGAATTGAGAAGAACAAATGGCTTAATCCTCATGTTCTTTTGAGATTAAACATTTTGGATCTGTGGCATCTCAGAAGTAAGGGCTGTATGTGTAAAAAAATGAATGTATCTTATTATTAATCTTATTCTATGTTCTTTAATCCCCTAATTTGTCATAATATATTCAAGCATTCACATTTATTTAGCAGACACTTTTATCTGCAGCGACTTACAGTACATCAAAGGTATTAATTTGATCAGTATGTGTGTTCCTTGGGAATCAAACCTGTGACCTTTGAACTGCTAACGCAACACTCTACCAATTGTGCTACAGGAAGATTAGTATCACATAACTTAATTTCTGTTTGAGTCCAAATTGATCTCAATGCATTTGTTAAACAATACAATAAAACAAATATAAATGGACGGCTGGTTGAAATAGCACTTCATAGTTTTCATGTTTATACTTTGTTCAATGAATTTTTAATTGTGTGGTGTGTTGCTAAATGCATAAAGGATGAAAGAGTTTCTAGTTTGATCCAAGCTTTGAGTATCAAGCTATCACCATTTTGCTCCTGTTTGCCTGTGAGAGGTACTAAACCCCAAATTACACTCTAAGGATAGTCTCTGAAATGACTCTGGTGTATTGAATTCAGCTTTGGATGAAAGTATTTGATAATTGACTGGTTACTAATTGTAGAAACAACAAAGCAATGTTTCATTTTAAGCAGCTCAACAAATTAATCACGTTACATTCCAAAAGGTCATTATTATATTCATATTTATTCATTTGGCAGACGCTTTTCTCCAAAGTCACTTGTATACATTCAATGTATACATTTTTTCTGTACTGTATATCAGTATTTGCATTACCTAGGATCAAACCCACAACCTTTGCGTCACTAACATAATGCTCTACCATTTAAGCTACAGGAAGCACACACATTACTAGTGTTACTTACTTAAACAGTAATACGAATTAACCAAGTTATGCTAAAATTGCTATATGTATGTTTATTCCTTATTAGTAATTAGTCATTGTGAGTTGTTAGGTTAAGAACAAAAAAGTTCCCTTTTCTTTGGGTTCCAATCGTGAATTAAAGGTTTTGTTTTTATTTCATTGTCTTTGTGAGCTTCTAATATCACCACCTATTACAAATATCAGGAGGTTATGAAATAATAGCACACACACATACTTTAATGTCAGGTCTATTATTATGAGGTCTATTATTGCCTTAAGAAAACATTCATATGAATGGTGTGTGACATGTTTGTTAGTTTGACAAGCTCTGTATGTAAACCTACAAAGTCAACTGCCCTGATTGAGTCCATGTTTGAGTCATTTTCTCTTCAAAGCAATGTGGGTTAATCATTACAGCTAGAGATACGGACTGAAAATGAAAGAGTGGATGAATATAAGTTTACCTTAGGAAAACAATAAGGAGCTGAAACAAGAAAAATGTCTGAGGTTCTGTAAAAATTTCTTATCAATTTCTTCACATTCATAGAAATATTTAGATTAAAATGTTCTTTGTGGGACATGAACTGTGGGACATGAGCTTTTTTGGTTTCAACTGAAACCTATATTTAACCTAAATATAACCAAAACCTACATATTTTAACACTACAAAACCTGTTAAAACTAAAAGCAATATATAAGAAGATCTCTGGTAATAAATACCTTCAAATCGGTTTGACAGATTTATTATTCGGTTTCTCACTTATGCCAAAATGACATCTTTTATGAAGACTACTGAGATTATTGTCAATTAATACCAGTTCATTTTTTCCATTCACCAGTTTAACTATTCTGCCCTGTGACCCACAGAGAGAGTAACCATGTCCTCTGGAGCAGGTGAGTGTCATTTTAACTGTCTGTATGTAGTAGTTTTATTATAATGTGTATGTAGTTTTGAGACTTTCTGTTTCTAGCCCCTACAGTGGACCCTGACGCCGATTTTGTCTATGGTAAGGTTTACTAAGCCTGTCTGAAGGATGTTTTTAAATAGGTCGAAACATATGCAAAGCTTTTTCACTACCTTTGAATGAAAGATTGTGGTTCACAGACTACGAGACTCTGCGTATTGGAGGTTTAGTGTTCGCTGGGGTAATAGTGGTACTGTCTGTTTTTCTTCTGACAGGTGAGTGTGTGTCACACACTTTTTTGTGTGTTTGTGTGTTTTTTACAGTCATATATAATCACTGATCAACACTATTGTGTGATCTTTCAGGTAACCGCATACGTCGGTGCGGCAAGCGTAAGGTATGTATGTGTCCTTCATTTTTAAGTATCTAGTGCCATCTAGTGGTCAACGTAGTGTATTAATTTAAGTATAGACGTAGGCCCATAGGTCTGAAATAGCGTTGAAAGTATGTTATTTAAAAAACAATAAACAAAATATAACAAGCCAATAAAGAGACACTTTTGGGATTTAAATGTTATGTTATATGATGAGGATGGTGAAGCGTTTGTAACCTGTTCCTACAGCAGAATTTACGTAAAACAAAACACACAAGCAACTTGCAATTTTATGTTTTGAACAGAGATTTTGAGACAAAACAGCAGATTACAGCTTTAACCTCCTTTGTTTCTAATCAAATAAGCGCATTTGTGACACTGACCATGTTTTCTGTAGCCTATTGACACTTGTGTGTATATGTGTGTTTCTTAGGCAAGGCCAGGTGATAGCGAAGCTTGACAGACAGCTACTGTTGGAAACGTGAACAACAATTAACTTGAAAAAACCTGCCGTTTTCACCTTTAACGTAAACAATGACTCTGTAAAAAAGAGACAAAACATTTGTAATTGCCTTATTTGTCATTTCGTTTAAAAGTTTAAGTGCTGAATTTTTAGTGAGGTTAGTTCACCAATAATTGGTAAATAGCTTTAAAACTTTGTTGTGAAAGTATTTAATGTTTTATGGTATTACAATGTAAGCAATTTTTTCTAAAAGTGGCATTAACATTAACTTTTGGTCTAAATAATAAATGACTGATGTAATATTTTAATTAAATGATTATATTTCTTATGTTATGAGAGCGTCATTTCACACGTAAACCACTAGAGGGAGGCAAACAACAGTAATTGGTATAAATCCTTGCTATTGCGTTGCTACCTTGCTATTTTTTAATGGCAACGAATAATACCTTTTTATATAAACACCAAATCTTCGTTTGAGATTGCGATTTTTGTCTGTGTGAATGTAAGGATATACCACGTGTTTCAAATAATGTCAAATATATTTATTCAGCCATGTTACAAATTACACATCGAAATATTATTTAACTCTGAAGGACTGATAAAATTGCCTCAGATTTGCTTTTGAAGTTTGATGCAGTGTCTTGCTTTCAGATTTCCAGCTTACTTACAGATTTTCCAGATACTTATAATGTTACGAGAAAACATAATAAAAACATTTTTTTTCGTAAGAAAAGAAGTCGGTAAG
>JBAJNP010008483.1:0-20144 GCA_036877545.1 Yasuhikotakia modesta
TGTTCACGTAGGAGACATACTCGCGGCCAGAGTAGCCGCTCGCCAGTTCGCCGTGCCCATCTGAAAACCCACTCGTAACAGACGCGGGTCGTTACAATATGTTAGTATTATTTAAGACGCGTCTACAATTAAAATGCAGACCACTTGCCAAAAGCACATGAGTAGATCCACACATAACAGTTTGTTTGTGTGTGATTTCCATCACACAGTATTATAAGATATCAGCAGGACATCAGATGCTGCAGAAACTCATAAAGCGCTGTGGTATTCTGGACTTTACAGCCCAGCTGCTACTCACACTCCCTCAGACATGAGAAATATCAGTCTGAACTCCCACTGACCTGTATGGTAACACACACAAGCTCACACACATACACACACACTCACACAGGTCACATTCCGCACTCATACTGACTCATTACAGAGTCCTTTAATTGGCAGGTGGCATGTCTTCCTCCTCCAGTCCATCAGACCTCAGATCAGTTCTTAATCTCATCAAGCAGTTGAGTTTCCTGCCGTCTAGAGCAGATATCATTTAAATACCATCAAATTATATACATTCCTAATGTAAATGTATTTTTAAATAAATGTATTGTATGAAATGTATTGGTATTCTCAAAGATTAATTTTCTATATAATATATAATCTTTTATATACTCTTTTATATATACAAGGAAATGTTTTTACTAAATCACTGTGTAATTAAATGTAAATTAAATTACATCAAATTTGTTTAGTGCAATTGAGCTTGCATTCCCCAGGACATAAACATTACACAGAAAATACTACCCACCATTAAGTCGCTCGAACCTTGAACTTTTTTACCTATTGGAACACAAAAGAGTTGTTATAAAAATCTTAAAGCAGCTGTTTTCCATATAACAGAAATATATGGTTGTCATTGATTGTCAAGGTCAGTAGCTGCGTCAAAACATACATGATGATCAATCACAATATAGAACAAAGGAGTGAACGACTGAAGAAAAGAGTGATGGATGAGAAACATAAAAGTGGAAAATGTCAAATGTGACCACAGTCAAAAAAAGTTTGTCTGCGGTTGATGTGTCTGTATAATGATGGGGTTTTTCATGAACAGCTTTGTTTATGGACAGAATAGGAAATAGGAGATGAGAACAAAGCTCTTGTTGTGTGACATCTGCTGTGAGATGAAGTGATTTAAAGTTAAATGATTGCAAATTTACATTTTCATGTTACCGTACCCAAGAGAAAGATCTTGTATTTCTGCTTTAATTTCACATTGCTTTTCACCGCAATGTACTATTCAAACAAAATAACAAATGCATAAAATAAAAAATGAAAAGAAACTAATTAAAATGAAAAAGACAGCAGCTCTTATCCTCTGTCTCATCAGGATCTCATGCGGAGACAAGGCCACAGCTAACATGAAAGGTCAACAGCAGAGGGCAAAATGTCAATGTCCAGAGAGTAATGTGAGATTCTTGATCAGTGCTTGTGGGTCAGTGTTTAAGCAAGTGGCCAAAAGCCATATTAAATTACCAACCTCTGCTTGAAGTAAATGAATCAGGGAGGTTAAACTCCCAGCTGAACTGATGCATGTGGATATATTAAACATCAGCTCTCATCTTTATTCACAGTTTGGTAATGTAAACAGAAGTGGTTTGGTGTAAGCAAAGAGTGTTTAAACTTTACCTTAAAGCTGTTTAATGTCTGTAAACTAAGATTCCATCTCTGGGTCTTCAGTTACTTTAGGACCATTTTAACAGGTGTTATATTTTTATATTGGACATTTAATAAATAAATATTAGGAAATGTTTAATATGTAATATTCTGTGTTTAATGTTTGGTTGTTAGCATAAATGGAATGTCTGTAGTCTCACCATTAATGTTCTTTGAGACAGTCCAAGACACATTATACTTTATACATAATACTGTATTATGGTATTTACAGTACATGGTAATTTAAAGAATGCAAATTTTTGTCACGCCTGTACATAAATCTTTAAAAACTTCACTAAAGTTTAAACCATGGCTTCAGAAAGAGTCTTCCAGTACTAATTATTCCATGAATAAATCCTTGGCACCACATGATAACTTTTTATCTTGATGTATTAAAATTTTCAATTACAGTAATAAAAAATAAAGAGTTATTGTGGAAAATGAAAAAAAAAACCAAAAAATGCTTCAAACTTGTTGTTGATTACAGAAATTTTTCCAATTTCCCAGTTTCCATCTGGGAACAGCCATTATCCTATTATATATACTGTGAAATCACAAACCACCCACAATATTTTGCAATGTTTACAAAGAAAATGTTGGTTTTCTGTGAAGACGCTCTTAAATTTCGTATCCTCATTCTCTTCGTTTACATAAGGTTTAACAATCTGTGTAACAACATTTAAACGATTGCTGGTCATTCTTTGTATGTTCCACATAGACGTTTTTTCAAACTAAATTTTCTGAGGATTGAGTCCATCTGCTGTTCCTCTATGCTGTTTTATAATCAAACACAATCCAAGAAGGAATATCCTTCGTCCTTTGACGAAGGAAACACACTTGTTTTTGTTTTGTTTTCACACTGATTCCACTCTCCAGTGGAAAAGGCATTGCATCTGGATCTCTGTCTTTTCCAGACACCTGTTGGAGGGTTTTGCCAAGCTTGGAAGACACTGTGTTGAAACGGCTGTGGGAATATGGCTGTACGGTTAACCGCAGATAGTTATGGCTATGGTGCATTAGCAACAGCATGACTCATATTGTCTTTGACTATACAGGCAAACACTGACACCCATAAATGGATGTTTCTGTCACTTTATCGTCATTTACACAGATAGTTAGACGTCTTTTTTCCTGCCATGTGCCCACACAGATATGTAAACACACAGCGCTTAAGTCATCACAATGTCATTACATTGTCTGGTAAACATTGTAAGGGGTTACAGTATGTCTAACAACAGAGACACATCAAAAATATTCAGGTTCATTTGTGAGGATATATAAAATGACCCATTTAATTTAAACACACAATTTGGCTTTCTAATTGAATATTATAATAATAAGTCCAAATTTAGCCCAGTACAGATCTATTTAGTTATACTTGTTGCATTCAGACATTGTCTAGTCAGTCACTGGCACATTAAAACAGTGATTCAGTGATGCCACTGATAGACTGACATATGTGAGTGTCAACAACAGGTAATTGGCACAGAAGTGTCTAACCTTGTTATCCCAGACATAACAAGGTTTAATGCATGTTCACACATCTCCATAGGATTTTTAATGCCTTGTAAATACAGAGCTCATTAAAATGAAAGGGAAACTACCTAACAATAAAATTAACACTGGGTTTATTCATTGTGTGGTCCAGCTATTATTAGCCTGACTGCCAGATACATTAATTATAAGTAGTTATAGTCTCATTGTAGATGAATGCAGACTGTTTTTGGACAAACTGAAGTCAGCGCTCTGGAATGAAACATAGATTTTCCTCCATCTTTTACTTAAGGGCCCTAACTGTCACTGCATGAATGAGCACTATTGAAATCTCAGCTTCCCTCTACATGATAACAAGGCTCAAAAGGCTTTGAAATATGTACCATAAATATGCCTGACCATTAATAAAAACTCTCCAGCACACAGGGGCACTTTCACACTAGAGCGTTTGATGGGCCAGAGTTCATTTAACATCATAGTTGAGTTCATATGATGTGAAAGCTATAGAACCAAAGATTTGGGTGTCTTATTGCAAAGGTGGCAAAACAATTGGTGGCATATTTGTGCCTTTACATGCTACTCGGTGCATTTAACTATAACTATAACTGTATTTTTCATTGCTGCTTATCTACAATTGAGTTGTATGCCATTTTGATGGCAAATCCCAGTAGACAAATACTTGAATACTCAAGTGAACTGGTGTGTCCTCTGTTAGAGGGCTGCTATGGTAAACAACTGAGGCCAGTCCTCACAGGACACTTATGTTGATGACGTGAATACATCATGGTTGAAAGCCAAAAGTACATTGCAAACTTTCATTGGAGCAGACAATTGAACCAATGAGAAAACAAAGATTAAACAAGCGTGTGTGCGCAAGTGTAACTATTTGGGTCATTGTGCTGCAGTCATTACTTTGTTACATATAAATGTAAGTTTAAAGTTTATACGTCGCTAGATGTTCCTACAGTATGTAAATTTCTGTTGTCCAAATATGAATTAATTAATATTCATTATTAATTGTCCAAATGATAATTTTAATGATCAATATTGTCTAGGATCTTTCTGCCCCTGCAATAACAAAACACTTTATTATTCTTTATTTGTTTGTCTGTTTTTTATGTTTAGTTTTAGATATAGCCAATGGCATTACAGACTGTCTTCTGACCCTCCTGTAAGGTTAAACATGCCCCACATTGAACAAGTGGTTTCTGTCATGTGGCCTCAAACAAATCTACCCTTAAGTACTTTTACACTTATAACCATCATTTACTGGAAAAGACATTTATATACCGCTTTATATAACAGCTTATATAACAACTGTGCCATGTGTAACAGGGATACTTGTTTTTGTTTAATTTTGTTTAAAGTTAAGCTTTTTATAATCAGAGCAACCTGCAACCTCAGTGAAAAATAAGCTTGTCTAGGATTCAAATGAAACTTTATCTCAGTTTCACAAGAGCAAGACTTCTGTTTTTTCTTCAGAGTTACTCATTAACCTCTGATCTCCAGCGGTTTCATTAAAAAAACTTGATGACTTTATGGTCAACAACAAATTCTTAAAACAATACTGCAAATATACTTAAGTCACAGGTTGTGATGGGAACAAACAAATGCTAATCGGGCCTTCATTGTTTCAGGCTTTGTTGGAAAACGTTTTTCCAGGTAGTGGTGGAAAAGGTCATTTTTGTGGGAAGGCGTGGGGTGGAACAGGATAGAAAACAATACTCACCTCATCATCTGCTGCAATCATCAGCTATTTAGCATTAAATTATAACTAGCCAGTCTTTATTCTTTGATAATGTTGCCATGAATTTGGGCTGCTGTTTTGTCCTTTATTATTCCCACCTCATGTAAGACAATACCTCAGCCTCCCTCTGGAGCTACTGTATTGTTGTAGTACTCAGAAAAGGCCATACGAATCAGTTCAGCAGCTGTGCCTTAACTTGTGCTAAGTTTCTATTTTGCCAATAGATGCTAATATTGATATTATTTAGGTGGTCGATACCCAACACATTAGTCCAGTTAATTTTTAATAACAAGATGTACATAAGATTGAAAAATAACTTTTACACAATATTGGCTTAGCTAGCAGGGGCTAAAAACTTCAAGATGAGGAAAAACTGTTCAGCAGTTATATATCAGTCAAACTTTGTTTATTATAGAAAATATTATTTGCAATTTATTTTGTCTTTTAGTTTAGTTTTATTTTTAATTAGTCATATATTTGACTAATATTAATATTATATTTTTACTAAATTAAATGCTGAAAATCTGTTTATTTCGTGATAATCCTGAGCTCTGCAGCAGAAATATTGGAGAGGAGAAATATTCTTTTGATATAGGGCCATGAATCGCTCTGAGGTCTCAGAAAAAGAATTCTTTGTGATTTAGGACATGAGCATCAATGTGGCCTTTGTGTGTTGTGCCCGACATCTCATATCAGACAAACAAGACAGAATGTCTGTGAAACACTTCTGCCGCACAGCAGAAAAACAGCAGACAGTTTTGTTTTTACTTTAAAGCAGTGACGTGGCAAGTGGACACAGTTTTATAGACACACAGAACTGTCTCAGGGGTCAATAGAATCAGTGTGTGGGTGTTAAATGAGGTGCTGGCGTCACAGAATGAGACCTTACAAACATACGTTTCCCCCCCAGAGAGATATTCTATGAAGAAATATTGAACTCTGAAATAATATGTAATGTATTCATTGTTTTCATTGTATTGTTGTATTCATTAGTATAAATATTCATTTACAGAGCCCTAAACAGATCTCCCACAAAGAATTACTGGTATAAGTTAATGCACAACTTACTCTCATGTTGAAAATAAGTTATTTTTTGTAGGGCATAATGACAGAGGAGCATTAAATAATAGGATATATAACTTTCAAATTATTTTTATTTGGGTTTTTATTTAACAATTGGCAAAATTGGCTAAAACAACTTTTTCACTTTTTTAGCTGCAGAATTGTTGATTGACTGCCTAAACTAAAACAAGTTTATATGCATTTTTATCACACAATGAATATAAAAATGGTGTATTGTATATTGTACATAATGCTAAATATGCTTTAATGTATCAAATGTTCTGTCATATTACAAAGTTGACATTCACCCCAAGAACACAAACACCATCTTACCACTTCTTTCTCTCCTTTTGTGTTCTTTCACAGGGAGTTAAGAAGTATGACGGGCCGTGTGGAGGAAGAGACTGCAGTGGAGGGTGTCAGTGTTTCCCTGAGAAGGGTGCAAGGGTAAGTCTGTTCTCTAACAAGAAAGAAAGAAACACTAACTGACCAATAAGACATTAGACATCATGTATCTGAGACTAATGTTACAGACCCTGCCTCAAACACCAAACCAAACACTTTCCCACAATGCTTTCCGAGCTCACACTTTTTTGACTGTCACAAGCGAACAGAAAGGGGGCACATGTGACCCCCCTTCACAACCAAAATTCCACATGAATCCCTCCACCATTATGGCTGGAGGCCAGTGATGTTTACAGCCCCCGGTTGAGCTGACAGCTGTGAATATCATTGGTCTTCAAACAAAGCACTAGCCAACAATGCAACGGTGTTTAAGCTAATAGTGCATAAGCAGCTTGTGTTTGTATATGTGTATTTGTGTTTGTTTGTTTGTTTGTTTGTTGTTGCATTGTGAAAACCAAATGGCCCCAGAAGGATAGCAAAGTCACACACAAAGTCACATACGTTGCTGGGGCCAGGCAGTGGTCCACAGAAAGGAAATTGATTAGTTAAAATGCTAAATGATGCTTAGTTGTAAATATAAAAATGCCAGAAGGTTTTTTGCATCAAAGGTGGTGGTGTGATGGTTAGGGGATAGAATATACAGTATAAAAGTCATTATGTTTATGAAAAGCCCTCACAAAGATAGCTATATAAACATATAAACTTTTATTTCACATGACAAAATGACTTTTTAATGTAGCTTAGCCCAACATCGCTGACAGCATATCTACTGTAACTGTATGAGACATAGTTTGTTTGTTCACCATACCGCTAAACTCTCTCATCTCTTAAGGGAGGGTGGGAGAGAGAGGAAATACATTCCTTAGCAAACATCAGGATATGAAGGGGCCTAGCAAGTGTAGCTTGAGATGTCAGTTGAGTTGTCTTTTTCCTGCACTATACAGTAGCAGGAAACGGGGTTCGATTGTTCTGCGGAACCATATCATAAGTGCCAAGGCGGTTGAGGGTACAGTGCTCTCATTCCAACAAACAGTTTTCCTTTTGTTGAACTAAAATAAAAACACAGGAGGGAAGGAATAACAGATGAACACTCCCTGTTGGTATTTTTCAACTCTAGTCACTTGACACTGACAGAAAAGTCATAAGTTTCTATATTTGACATTTTGTATTTGTACCCTTTAACAAGCAACAGCATTTACACTTATTCACCTTTTTCAATTTACAGCAAGATTCTACATTATCAGTTTTGGTGTTCTCTGGGATCAAACCCACAACCTTTGCATTGCTAACGCAATGCTCAACCAGTTGAGCCACAGGAACATTCACACAGCGGCGTTATCACTTGTGCTTTGTGCACACCCACATTATGACTGTTAATATAGCTTACAGTTAATATTTTACAAGCCCTTAAGTATTATAGCCTAGTTACTTAAATTTATACCTCAGACTGCACAGCTTATATTAACAGTTTGTAGTTTTCATTGTTATTACGCTCATATCCTTTGTTTTCTCGCAGTCTTCAGCACCATATTGTAGCCAAACACACACTTTTTCCACTGCTAATGATATATGTGAATGATGTTTATGGGTAGAAAGATCCTCACAGATGTTTGGACACGGTTCTCTCCCACTTGGTCCCTTGTGGTCCTCAGATGTCCAGCCTTGACATGTGAGACCAGAGAGAAACCTCAGACTAACACAGGGTAACTGACCTCAGGACTGTTTGTTTTTGACATAGAAGGTGTGAGGTAGAGAAACTGTTGATATTTCAAACACTTCAAACACTCTCAAGCCTTGTAAACCATTTTTAAAAAAATTAAATAATACAATTTAATATATAGATAGTTTAGGTTTATTCATAGGGGTATTTGTTTCAGTAACAAACAATCAAATAAATCTTATAAGATCATCGACAGATGCAAAATAGACACATTATATCGTCAATCAAGCTTATTAATGTTACATTTTATACATCTGTGACCATGGCGAAAATGCATAAATCATCTGTTGTCCCGTGGGTGATATTCGGTCAAACAAGCAACAGTTGTTTAACAGTTACAGCTGCTTACATGGAAATTTTACACTGTTGGGCTGTAATGTCATTAAATCTCAGGCAACTCATAAACATCTACCCAACACTGCTGTAACAACTGCTGGAATTTGGTTTCGCTGGAGTTTGTAGGACTGCATGAACTAGCCTTAAACCTTGAAGGTTTTAGGTAGAAAGTTCTGCGGTATCAGAACTTGGTTTATTGCATTGACATTATACTTTATGGAAAAACACACAGGCCCTTCTGAAGTGACACGCAAAAACAGGAAGTTTGACACAGCATGCATCATCATATTTATGGCTGTTCTTTCTTACGGTGAGAAAAAGGCACAGGTCTCTTCTGTCTGTCTTTTTTTGGTTGCAGGCCAAAGTTGTTTCTCTATAAATAGACAATCTCCATATTTCATGTAAATAAGTTGTGCATCCTGACAGTCTTTTAATAGACGTCTTTGTGTGTTTGTGAAAGAGGATGCAGAAGATGGCTTGAATTCTCCCGTCTTTCTCTCAGAGGAAAGATCTGATTGGATCATAGATTCCAATGTAAAGTTCATTTTTTTTTTTACAGCATTTAATTTGACAAAGTTGAAAACCTTTTCAAAACATTAAAATTTGCAGGTTATGGATATTGAAATAGAATTAGATTTGTTATGTTTATTATGGTGAGTTTGGAATGCAGATAAATCTCATGACAGCGTTTCATAGGATCCAGTCTCCGGTTGTTTTGGTTAAAATTGGATGCTGAAGCATGTTGTTTTTGTGTGTTTACAATATGTTGTGTATATTTAATGATAAAGGTCAAATTCTTGTAATTTCAAAGCCAAATGCACACTGAGGGAAGTCACAAATATGTTCCTGGCTTTACTAGGGCATCTAAACATCTGCTTGCTATAAGGCAACTAAATTGACTGGCCAAACCTTGGTAAGGATCTGCCTCCCTCAAAAGCAATAAATTCTTGTGTTGTTGGAAGCACAGGTCCTAATATGAACAGATTCCTCACACTGAATGCTTATTGTGATGTCAAGGAACCAATATTGCTTTAGTAGCTGTTTTGAGTTTGGCATCTTTGGTGGTAATTTTGTGGTAAGTTTCCTTTCCCGATCCATGCAGTGTTGTGAAAGTTTCCGTTGTTACCCAAATGCCTGCTGTTCATATTCCCTAAATGCCATCTTTATTTCCTCATGTCTGGTTGCTAAAAGAATCTCTTCTTTTCTTTCTTTTCTAATATCTCATTGCTAGAATCTCTTCTTCTCTTTCTCTGCTTAAAGGCTTTTTTATTTCCTTTAAATACCCCTAATTAATCACCCCTTCTACTCTGCCAACGCCCTTTCCAAATTCGGTTTGGACTCTTTTTAAGAGTCTTTAAAACACTGTGTGTATTTTAGATTTAAAGAGCACACAGATATGGACAGAAAGAGCATTGTTAGCAGACTGAAGCATAAAATGTGAGTGGGCATAGAAAGATTTCTCCTGTTTTGTGGGGGGAATTGGATGGGTGGGATTTGGGCATTCCAAACATCTGTAGTTACTCTCATGGGTGCAGTTAACCCCACATGCAGGAGTCTATGATTCTTTTCTGTAGCTGCCAGAGAGAGACAGAACAGAGCATTTTGACAGGAGCATCAAATTACAGCTTTATTTATTTATATACAATTATTATGGTTTAATTTAAATAATAACACTTAAAATGTTAAATGATTAATACAATGACTGATGCTGAATACTAAACTATTGCTCGGGCTTTTCTAATTGATTGGACTTCATTTTTATGACTACATAAATATCAAAATCCCCCAGATTTCATAAAAGTCTACTGAGAATTTTTACTGCTAATCCTGATGGTATTTTTAAGGTAGGTTTTCAAGCCTGTGTGAAGTCTTTGAGCTGTCAATATACCCAATAGTCATAACCTTCAAATCTATTTAAACTCAGAAGTCTTACGGCATTAAGAACTTTAAAGCCAACATTCAGAGGTTATCATGTCATACTTTCTTTTACTAGTTGTATTTTAGTATAAAGCTTTGGAGTTAAATGAACTCTGAGGTGAATGTCACTATGGATTGAGCTGATCTGCTTCTTTTGGAAAATACAATATACACAAGAATGTCACAGGAGGAAAAACAGCCCTTGAGCTGCAAACTGTGATTATCATACGATTACTTTTCAATATGTCACAGGGGACTTGTAGTTACAGTATCTAATGGCACTTACTGAAAGCTAGCAAACCCCTTTTTACAGGCATTTCAGATAACTGTAGACTATTTAGTCCTGTTTTACAAGAGCCTCTTATGTGGGTTAGTCTCAACACAGGAATTAGACCAGCAGTTTCCACTCAATAGGCAGTCTAAACAATACTGCAATCACCAGAGTGACTTCATAAATGCACATTGGTGAGTTGAAGTATGTTGAAATCATTTGTCTGTCTTTCTCAGACAGGTGTGTTTGCTGAATAGAAAGTTTCATTTTGGTCACTTGTTTTAAATGATTTCAGGTCAGTGGGTGCCATCTAAATATGTTCTCTGTCCACATAATATGAAAAACATGATTCTGACCAAAATAGGTTTGTTTAGTAAATCATAATTTAATGTTTTAAACAGTTTCCAATTTATTTAAGTTTTTGGCAAAGCACTCACTACTTTTTGGCAAAGGCAAAAAGTACGAAAATCTAGTGTGCCTACTGGAATTTCTTTATTTGTTGCATTGTGGGCTATTAGTTTAAATGATTTATATAGTTATATATATATAAATTATTGTGTTAGGATACAGGCCTCTGACTCCTTTGCCTGTCAGATGTGACATGTCTGTGACATGTTAATAAAGGTAAAGATGAGGAATTATGTTCTGTGTTCAACTTCCAGCCTTCCTGTGGGAGTTACCTGTCATTTATCATATGAGCAGGTAGAAGCAGTTAACAGTTCAATCTCTCATGACATCATAGTTATAATACAGTCAGATCATGTTATGGTTTGTCTCTCTCTCCTCAGAAGATCAGTTCCCATATGCTTCTAAAACACACCCAGAGCTCTCACACATGTTCTGGCTCACACACTGCTTTCATATGCACTTGCAATAAGTCATACTGTACATACATGTCATGTCACATTGATAGTACTGTGGGATGGATGCCACGTGCATTTTACGGAACTGTCCAAACAGACAGTCCAAAATAGGACTTGGCTTTGTGGAAAGGCCGCATATAAACCATCAGTGATTGTGGTCATTTAGTGACATTATGTGATAACATCCAGCTGCTACACAAAATGTCACCACATTCCAGTACCGGTTTAAATGACACTTAAATATAAAGGCGTTCTTCAGAGCAAGGCCAAATAATTTTTTTTGGTCCACAGAAAAACTTTCCAGAACCTGAAAAGAACCAGTACGTTCTGGTTTTTAATAGTGTACAAAACCTCTTTCACTACAAAGAGTTGTGCAACAGAAAGGTTCTATGGATGTTAGAAGTTCTTTTCAGTCAACTATTCAGACTGACAAAGATTTTGTTTGAAGTTTTATCAATTTTTTATGGATACACACTTACACACTCTCTTAAACACACACACACACACATATATATTTAAAGAGAGAGTGTGTGTGAGAGAGAGAGAGAAAGAGAAGAGAATGTTTTTCATCAGTGAATGAATTGTTGAAAATGAGTAAATGGGTCTTAAACAGATCATTCAATAAACTGCCCATATGTTCCATTTCAAATCTCCCTGTTCCTCTCAGGGTTGGACATAAGCTAGTAACACTCCAAGCACATACAGCTTGCTGATATCACTGGCACTGACTACCACAACTCTTGCAGAGGAAGGGTTGATGTGACAGTCTAATCCGCTGTGGTTTAGTATGGTGGACAAATGCATCCTTCCCCTCAATTGGCCATTGTGTGTAAGACTTTGTGATTTCCTTTAGTGAACTAAACCAAGCTACTGGTTTTCAGTCCACCCACCTTTGGACCAGTGCCCTGCTTGGCCAGTTGGTCTGCGGATGAGTAATGTTTCAGCGCAGCTGCACGTCTGTATGTGAAAGCTGCAAATGTCGAATGCATTAAATGACCAACATACATACAGTACTTTGTTTACTTATGCAAACAATGTTATGCAGTCGTGCCTAAATCTGAGTTAGGATCTGGCCCTGTGAGACTGAGTTGTTTTTAATTCATAGTGTGCATAACAAAACCTAAAGAAATGTTGTTTATTAAAAATAATTTCCAATGGTCCTCACATACCAGACAAAACGAATAATATATCTTAAGCATGCCTGAAGCCACACTCACAACTAAATACTGTACATGTGATATCTGTCCTACATTATTAGATCTGTACTGTAATTCTATGAAGAAACAATGTTACCCAAAAGAAACATAAATGTTTCACGATTTCCTTGAAGGAAACTTGATATGCATTTGGTTTTACTGTATAATCCCATGAGCACGTCTGTAGAATTTAAGACTTAATTAGTCTTTAATGTTTATTATATGGTTGAATTCTCCATATATCACAGTTCTCAGCTCCATGCTCACTTAAATCCCAGCTGTATCCTGTCTTCACTGTATATCCCGAGCCTCGGAAGGCTCATTCCTGGCTCCTGAGGCAATAGTGCAGGTGTCTGGCTCCACACACCTCTGCAGATGCTGGGGACCCGACCAGGCCCCTCAAACACACAGATTCACGTGCACAAATGGACCACAGGCACAAACAAACGTGCATTCACACATGCCATCTGGAAAACAGCTTTTGGCATCTTTTCAGAGCTGCAATATCAACATTGTCGCAATGCTCCACATATTTGTTTTCTTCCTCCCATCAATCTTTCACCCACCATCACTGTGTTTACTTGCCTTGTTTATCATAATGTCTTTCTTGTCTTTTTTGTTTATCTCTAGAATGAACAATGCAGCGAAAGCGTCTCTCGAGTAGAAGGACACTTTTCATTTAAATTTCTTTCAAAACACTAAACATCAACAAAAAGCAACAAAGAAATCGTATTTGTTATTCTTATTTAAACACTTATTTGCACTTGCTATATTTTATGTAAAAATGAACTGTAACTGTGTTAAAAAAGTACCCCATTAAAAAATGGGGTAAAAAAAGCTCCTTATTGTTGCAACTAAAGGCCCGTGTGAAAAGACCACCCAAAACACAGGATCATGTGCAGACTCTGAACATAAAGTCTAAACTTTATGTATTTGTTTGCATTACTCAATACAGTAACAATTGCATGAACAATTGCATTCACATTAACAGAGAATTACAAAAGCTCATTGTTAGTTCATGCTATTACTTTGACTAATGGTAACAAATAAAACCTCAAACAAGTGTAAATTATTACAATGTACTTTTTTAGTTCCATATATTTTCCACATGTTTTGTTTAAGGTTTTTTTTTTACCTCAGTTCACTCTTCCTGATGCAGCATGAGACACGTGCAGCAGCGCATGGGCCAGAGCCCAAAGATGATGTGTCTGTCTGCGCTAGACCTGAGCAAATCTAAACACATTCAAATATAATAAACACAGAATCTCAGTATAGTCGGTCTGTGTAGAAACATCTGAACCCAAGCCAGTTATGAGAAGCGTGTCAGCAAAAATTATGGCTGGATAGTGTCAGTGTCACCAGTGTCACTTTGACACCAACTTTCTATTTTTTCTTTCTTTCTTTTTCTTTATTTTTTGGTGTATTGATGCTTACAATGTTTGCTCTTTTATAAGGTTTGTTCTGTTCTGCACCTACTGCTTGGCTCTGTCCCCTCAGGATGTTGATTTAAGGACCAGGTCCAACAGAAACAGAGGCCTTTATTGAGCCATTTAACCGACTTAGTCTTTGTGTTTTAGAAGAAGCTGTTTTAAAGTAAAAACATTTAAATTTAATGGCTAGACACTGCTGGCACTCTGAGATAACTGCAGTAAACACATTAACAATTATGATTTAACAATTTAATTTCAGCTTAAATATATTATGTTATGTGTAATATTGTTCAAACAAAACATTTCTATGAATTGTGGCTACTGTGCTGCACACCTGTGTGAACTTGAAGGACGCTGAATTCATACATCTACCAAAACAACCTTGGGATCAAAAAACATCACTCACTTGGGGTAAAACATCACTCATTTGTATATGCGCATTTCATGTCATTTGGCTTAATATGTTGTTCTCTAAAGCAAGAAAATCTAACATTTTTACTTGTATCCTAATTGTCAGAATACTGACAATTGACAGGGCAGATGTTAGGCTTGAATTTGCTTTCATTTGAGGATGACACTCAACATTTTGTCATTATCAGACTCCCACTCTCTCCCTCTTCCTATCTCTCCACCATCCTGTTTAGATTCCTGCTTTCCCTATGGGAGATATCTGTTGCTAAACCAACATTATGAACCATGGCAACCGCTCCGGCCCTTTAGCCTAGTGAGCAACAAAGTAAATACTGTGGGAAAAAAATGAAGAGGGCCTATGAGAGAAGTGTGCTGCATCTGTGTGGAAGCAGCCGCAGAGCCTCACGTGTGTTCCTGCTATCGCGTTTCCCAAGGACCGGAGATATTTCATTGTGAAGATTAGTCATAGGCTAAAAAAATGCATCTCCAGTGGGAGGTCAAATGAACCGCAACGTCCGACTGGGACACAGCCTCCAAATATATGAACGTGAACTGTTAGGATATATTAATACATTATCCACTCACCAGGACTCCATGTATGGAAGTTTGTCTTGGCCCTAATGTGATCCAATGATTTTAACATTGCAGTAAATGTAAAAAGTTCCAACCCATGTTTTATCTCAGAGCTAATAGCACATATGAAAGATGTCTCTGGTTCGGCCATTCTGCCATCCTTTTCATTACTGCAGGCTTGTTTGAGTAATTACAGACATACATATAAAGCAACACATCAAATACAAGTAGGCAATATAGCAAAAATAAGTATGCAATTGAACACACTCTTAAATATTAATATAAAAATAATCATATAACTCACTATACCAGAACCCCAATAGGTACAATGTATCAAATGTATCACACAGTGTACACAAAAGCACACAGCATTTTAAAACAACGGCTATAAAGTGAAGCATGTGGGAAAGGTTTAAAATAATAACTTGTGTTTACACAACTTAAAGGCTAGCCTACAGACCCATTGGCTAATTATTAACTGTACTTCCTTCATCCATTTTTATTATTATACGAATGGTCTTAATTTCTTAATAAGTTTCAGTGTGTGGCTAGTCAAATTAGGCCATGACCCTCTGAAGGGTCAGTTCAATCTGTGACCAATTATAACCCTTGACCTTTCACCTCTGACCCAATGCTCCAGAGAGACTAAATTGGAATCAGAAGCAGAAGGATTTTCCCATCCCCTGAGCTACTGACCTGCATGTTCAGAGCTTAGGCATGTTTATTTGTTTGTATTTTACAGGGTAGAAGTTTCTTTTGGTCACATTCCCATCGTTTTTTGTTTTAAGGCTTTTCTAAACACTCCCGATGGAGATGAAGCAGTCAAACTAAATTTAAATTTATACTCTTTCTGCACGCCAGGCATTAATAGCGCAGGCAATGTTTCAAACAGCAAAAAAAATACTATATTGACCCTCTTCATCACATAAACAGCATCAGCTAAATATGTAAATATGGAGCATTCAGTGCATTAAGATTTTTAGTCAGCCAAAGGCCGTGGGAAGACTGAGTTTTAGTTGTGTTTCCAAACCCCTAGAGAGCTCAGTATGACTGTATATGGCCCTGAGTGTGTGTATAATTCTGTACAGTTGTTGGCACAGCATTATGAATGTGCGCACATACATAAATGCACATAATGATCTGGACTTGCTCATATTTAATTTCTTATGCTTTCTATGTCTCTCTTTCTCTCTCACACACACACTCTCGCCTACTCTGTCTTTGTTTCCCTGTGTTTATTGGCACCCATTAGGGGACGTTAGAAGAATGAAGCTTGCATTTACCTTTTAAAGCCAGGACAGTGAGCTCTGGGCAGAACTCTGGCTAGATACCTCTCTGTATGGCCAGACTTTTCAGACTGAGGTCAAACCATGACTGCATTTCCAAGAGATAAATCACACCTCAGATCTTCAAGTTCAGATCTTGCTGATTGGATTTACTCTTTCATCATGCTGAAATATTTCAACCCTTAGCCAAAACGTCTATCCCATGAATTACATCTAGCCGGTTAATTCCCTCAGACAGTTGGTTTGTACTGAGAAGAGGGTTTTATCATAAGCATCTCCTTGCCTTTATGACATCAGTAGCGTGCCTCACACTCGTGACCTGCCCGCTGTTTACTTCACACCACCAATGACGATGTTCTCTGTAGATACAGTAGAACCCCCCGCACAGGTCTGTTCCTCATCTTCAGCCTTATCTAAATAACACTGCAGCTAAATGAGACGTCAAACAAATAAAATGTCCAACGTCAATCTGAGTTTTTATACAGCTATTGCGTAGAACACACGTTAGGATTTACTCTTTGTAAATACCAGGCCTGCATGAGTTGTGCCTACAAATTGTCTTACATAAATACAGCCACAGATTTTGCAACTTTTAGGGGGAACAGGGAGGAAAAACAGGGAGGAATAGTCAAAGAGAGATACATAGAAATATTCAGTTAGAAAAACATTTAGGTTTAGACTGTCATGTATAGTTAATTTGCTACAGTGATTATATAAATACAATTAAACATAATATATTACTGAACATAATGTGTTAGGATTTAAGTTAAGATTGAAACTATAGTAACGCAATAAAATTGCAATAATCCATGACCAAAAATAATATACTGTCACCCTGGAATGGTTAGCTTGTGTATTTGTAATGTAATATTTTTACTGTGTATACATGTTGTATAGTTACCATGTGTTACTTTATAAATTGAAATCCACTAGACTGTCTGATAAATAAATGAACTGATCATTTATTATAAATAGAGTTGAATGATGACACGCTGTTCTGTGTGTGAGTATTTTGCACAGGTGTCTGACACAGGGTCTTTATCTCAAAGACCCTAAAGAGTTTTGCTCAGTGAGAACAGAAATTAGAGGGATGATTGCACACAACTGATCTCAGCCCAGCCGGACACCCCGCACCTGTGATTCATGTCTGGTTCATTGTGATGATGTCACATGTAATCCCATGAAGGCTAGTACAGTATATTTATTTTTTCTGAGGTTAATTTTCATCAGGTTCTGCCTTAGAGAATTTGCTTTAAAAACAAAGACAATGAAGACAGACACCTGGAATAGCGTCTTTGTAATTGCTTTCGTTGTAATCAGCATAAATTTGACTCTTGTCTGTTGTAGATGTCTTGTAGAAGATTGTGTTAGCTTGCTATCATGTTACTTTTTAATCCTTTGTTTTTGTCTTAGTGCAGATGACGGTTCTGGTTCAATACAAGTTCAAAGAATGAAGTGTGTTAACCCATATACTGTAAATGCAATTATGTAAATATGAATTTTTAAATCATTTGTTTTTACAGAGAAATGAAATTAAAGGTCTGTTTTTTTCTGTAGGAAAAACAGGCTGCAGGTTTTCCAATAACTTGTTCTGAAGTCTGAAGTTAAGCCCAAATAATAACTCTAAATATTTGGGTCATACTGTTATATTGGCTATATCTTAATATGTTCTGCACTTACATAAAAGTACAATAAAGATTGAGGTTAGTCTCTATTTATCTGTTATTATTATTATTCAGGTAACTCAGTAACTAAATAGACAGTATAAACTGATTGCTTGCCTTAATGTGTGACTAGAAGACTGGCTGAAAACTGTTGTTTATGAAACAGTGCTGAAGTGTGGCCTTTAGTAAAGCCCCACAGAACTGGAAACATCCAGTCACACACACACCAGCTTCATGAATCATTCTCACTTAACACCTTCAGTCCATCCGCACAGGCCTGTTTGTGGCTGCAGTGGGTGGATGGTGAAGTAACGGCTGGGCAGTTCTTGTCACAGTATCAGAATGATATTGTGAAACTCAGGTACAGGTTGTTGACGCTGTTCAGAGACTTTCTGTCTCTTGTGGTGTTCATTTCCCACAGTAGTGATATTCTGTTCTGGACCTCGGCACGTTGGGGTGGGGGTGTGAAGAACATGCAGAACTGATGTTTTAAAGGGCCGTTTATGACTAATAGCATCCAGAGTTTGGGCTGGATCTCACTGACTGGATTTTTGCCTTGGGACATAATATTACACGCTCACACAAGCCTGTGGGGAAACCTGGAGTTATCATGGATAGCTGAGAAATCTCATTATCATTTTTTCAGAGTGTGTGGTGCATTTGTTTGGGCTAAAACGCTTTACATCAACAACTAAATAGATTCCTGCTGTATTGCTGTATAGTGTCAGAAATTATAATGTTTTGTACAAAAGTTCTCAACACTAGAGGTTTAAAGCTATTTTCAGTGGCACAGCTTTCCAAGCTCGTATGCTGTTATAGTTTCCATGGAACACAGTAGAATAGTTGCACAACTCCTGCAATACAATGGTAGTACACAGCTTCACAGCTTTGGTCAATATAATTTGTCACTGCATGAAAAAGTGTCTTATTTTGTGTTCTGTGGTGAGCATGAAAGCATTCGGTTTGGAATGACAAGACGATGAGCACATAATGACAAATGTTTCATTATTGTGCCCTGTTTCTTTAATTCTGACCCAGTATACAGTGTTTTGATACTGGTATTTGTGTGAGCTTCCTGTCTTTACACTCCAGTGCACTTCCTGTTTTCTGAGTCACCCACACAGATTAGAGCTACTGTTAAAAACTCCAACAGTGTTTCAGAGCAGCACCAACACAGGACTGTGAGTTTATATGCACTACAGTTCAGCCATCACTAGCTAAACAGAGCTAAACAAACCACCACTAACCACTTTAAGACAATTGACTCATCACAACCGGTTTGAAGATTTGTGTCAGATTGTTTTGTTAAACTTCTAAGTAACGCTACTGTAATTTTGATCAAATTTTCTGATATTGTTGTACTGTGAATCTGCCCTTATATGGACACACAGTCAATTTAATGATGAAGTCATTCTTAGACACTGACAATTTGCCACATTTTTGAGCTTGTTGTCATAATTTTGCTTTAGATCAACTAAACCCACTTTATGTCCAAAGTAAGCATCTGTGATGTTTAGTCTCATTCTGTGAACAGCAGACCTGGGTAAATACTGGGGAAAGACAAATCGTATGTTCTACAGCATTAAGTCCAGCTGTTGTGTGTTTCAGGAGAATCGATCATTTTAGATCATCCATATAGTTCACATCTGTGTACTGAATACAGAAAAACAAATGACATCAGACTATTGTGCAATCTCATTTTTTATGTGACCGATTACCACATATTATTATATCATTAAATTAATGGTCTTAAAACCTTTTTAATATAAAGGTGTATATCACATTTATATTAAAAATCTATTGTAATCAATCAGTTGTAATCAATCATAATAGATGGCATATTACTGCAATACTGTTTTTGCAAATAAAAGATTGACTAAACAAAAGATGCTGAAGATACATATAATTTTTATGAGCTTGCCCTTAGCATAAATTTAATAATAATAATAATAAATATGTAAGTACTGTATGAGTGATTCAAATTTTTGGACTGGTACTGTACATCCAGCTATACATCCGGCTTGTGACCTTACCCCCCAACCTCCCACATACACACACAGACACACACACA